>OZ025852.1:0-187500 GCA_964019425.1 Flectonema sp. DT1601 | reverse complement strand
GCAAACTTCAAAAAGAGATTTCACATCGCTTATTTCACCTCTCAAATTGTAGCGATGTGCAGAGCGTCCAATGTCAAGGTCATACCTCTTCTATTGGTGGTCCTTAGAATCCCGTAGTCCTTTACCACGTGTCTGTATCTATTGGTCTTCTTATTCTTCTGATTGTTGTCCTGCTGAACTCCCTCAATTGGGTTGTGGACGAACTTGGCGGAGTAATCGACGAAGTTGATTTAAGGAGCTATCTCGAAATTCTGCACAAGAAACGTTAATCTCCTTATAGCATGTCTACTTAGACAGATAGCGACCTCCCCGATTCTAAAAAAATGAAAAAATCGAGCAGAAAATATCATATTGTGCAACCTTGCTCAGGCAGTGAGAAAATGGTTGTTTTTCAGTCAATTTTTTTTTTTCAGTCGCAATTTTTTTTTTTTTTTGGACTGATAATTTTTTGTTGTTGTTTTTGTTATGATTATCTTATATTTCCTTATAGGTTTTGTAGACTTACTCGTAGAAAAAAAAAAAAAAAAAAAAAAAAAGAAATTATTTTGTTCTTTGCAATGTCCAAGTTCAGTATGTTCTTCGGGCCTATATCATCGACGTCTCCAGGTCACCCACCTTGTTTTTACTCTTTTTATGTTTTCTTTTTTCTAAACGTAATTTACTTTGATTAACAACTACAAATATTTTTCAGTCAAGTACTTGATATTAATTTTGTTTTTAATACCCTAAAGTTGTTACTGTTTTTACATTGTCAAAGTTTCACCCCTTCCCTTCCCTTCCCTTCCCTTCCCTTTTCTTTTTTTTTTTCATTTTTTTTTTTTTTTTTTTTTTGTTGCATCGTGAAATGATCATGATGTGCGCAGTAAGCGAGACTCGCATTATTCCTTGGTAAGAACAAGATGTTAACTAAATCCTTACTAAGGTCAAGCATCATTTTATTACTATATATGAGGTTGTGATTTTGTACTCGATGTTTGATGCAATTTCTGTAAAAGCTTGTCAAGAAAAAAAAAAAAAAAAAAAAAAAAAAAAAAAAAAAAAAAAATACCCATCCACACTCAGCCTGGTACTGTTTGACATAGGTCTTATCTCTGTCCCACCCTAGTTTCAAGTTACCCCTTAGCCCGGTGCCAAAGCCAGTTTTTTTCTTTCTTCCCCCTTTTCCCCCCTTTCAATCCGTATTACTGTTTTTACATTGTCAAAGTTTCACCCTCTTTCAATCCTTTTATACAAATATTGCAAGCGTCTTCTTTGGCTTTTCAAAAACTTTAATTTTTCAGGGTGGTTTCGTTCACCATGGAAGGCCTATATAATGTAACACTTAAAGCAGACAAACAAGGGTTGCTTCACTACTGATGTTGGAAACCTTTCTAGAGAATGTTTCTTTCAACTTTGGTTTGCAATTCTGTTGTATGCAATAATATAAAAAGAAGATTTCGGTAAAAGTACTTGGTCACCCCTGTGGGTACGATTACCGTTTCTTTTCACTTATCACTTCTATTTGAGGAGGTCTTTGGTTTTAAGGCTGGGAAGCCTTCAGCAACCGAACATCAATCAACGGTGGTTAGTCAAAACAAAATGTTTTGTTCAAATTCACTTTCGTTGATGCGTTCTTTTTAGTTTTCCCTTTTCAGCGTGTTAAGACTTCAAAAAAAAAAAAAAAAAAAAAAAAAAGGATCAATTTTCCCCTTCGTTCGGTATTTATTTATACAGTGATACTCATATTGGATGCATCGAAATCTTTTCAAACAAACAAAACAAAACAAAACAAAAAAAAAAAATGGTGGTGTAGAGGAAGGTCATCTTCGTCAGTACTGCATGAAGATCATCTCTTCTCCCCTCTCCCAGCAGCTGGCAGTCAAGTGATGAAGTGCATGTTTATCGTCAAAAAAACAGCAAAAGTGCATGTTTATTGCCGTAATATGCTTCTTCTTAAGGTGTTCTTTCAGTTTTCCTTTTTCAACCTATACCAATAGTACCTCAAGTTTTTTTTTTTTTTTTTTTAGCATTTAACTGAGCGTAGAGTGTTTTCTTGCAAGATGAGGAGAATATTTTTAATTTTTTTTTTTTTTTTTTTCTCTTTCTTTTTTTTTTCTCCTCTTCTAGTATTAATCACTGTTCGTCTTGGGCAACCAATCCTTTTATGTTCACTTCAAGGCAAAAAAAAAAAAAATTTTTCCCCCTTTTGCTTTAGTGCGCTGCTTCTTTCACGTTTACTGAGATCAGCAGTGCTTATTGCCCTACGAATTGAATATGTCAAACGTAAAAAAAAAAAAAAAAACAATAATAATAATAATAATCAAGCTGGGGGGTTCCCAAAAATATATAACAAAGCTGTGTGGCTTTGCTTTGTTACATTAGCGACGTACGAATTACAGCGGAAGGAACAATGAAAAAAAAATGACCCCCCCCGAAAGCATTTGTAATTGTTACGAGATTGTAGAGAAAGAAAGAAAGAAAGAAAGAAAAAAAAAAAAAAAAAAAAAGAGCACAACAAAAATCAAGTATCCCAGTTTCTATTAAATAGCGATGGGGACAGAACACTTCATTTATTTATTTATTTATTTATTTTTTAAAATTTACCTTTTACACTTTTGTTTTATGTGTGGGAAACTGGTACAAAATTCCTAATAAAGGAATTAAGTTAGGTTCATGCCACAATTCTTTTTCTACCGAACAACGGGGTTGTAGGTTTAAAAAAAAAAATTTCAAAAAATTCAATTTTGGATACAGGTAAAGGTAGTCATCTTATGTAACTGCTGCTATTCTTTTCTTTTTTTCCCCCCCCCCCCCCCCCCATCTTTTCGTATCGTATCAAAGTTCCCCCCTCGTTTTTTAATAAAAAAGAAATTATTTTACAAAATATCTCTCCTTTCATTGGTTATCGCTTAAGGAGTCAATACTGAATAGCATACTGGCTTCTTTTTCGCTTTTTTTTTCTTTTTTTTTCCCCCTCTTTTTAATATATCCAAATATTCGTTTGAAGCTGCCTAACTTTCTGATCTAGTCCCCCACAACTTATGATTGTCAGGTGGGATTAAGGCCTGAAGAAATGTATTCTCCACTACAATGCGTTTTTTTTTTTTTTTTTTTACATCTTTAGTTGCTTTGCTTATAACAAACACATATACTAACTCTCTGTCTTGCATCAATTTTTTTTTTTTTTTTTTTTTTTTTTTTTTTTTTTTTTTTTTTAATTTTTAATCTTATTCATGAGAGAGGTGAGGTACTAGTGGCCCTTTGAAGTTTCTTTGCTAGACCTTGCTTTTAGGTAATTTGAATGAGGAAAAAAAAAAAAAAAAAACGGAGAATTTTCTTTTTAGCAGAAGATTATCTGCCTTTTCTTTTTCATTTTGTTGTATACTGTTCTTGCGTACAAATCACAAAAAAAAATTTTTTTTTTTTTTATATTAAAATTGTCATTCCATATCTTGCAAGATGGATTGGGGAAACAAAAAAAAAAAAAAAAAATAAAAAAAAATAAAAATAAATGGATTGCTGAAAATCGGCTTATGTCAGGATTGCGGCTACAGAATTTTTTTGTTTTATTTTTTTTTTAAAAAACCTTTTCTTCCTTGAATCCTTCATAGTTTCATAACTGTTTATATGTTACATCGTCCACATATCACTCTTTCTTCCCATTAAGGTAAGTGGTTCATTGACCCCTGCAATTTAAAAGGCAACCCTTCTTAATTTGTTGCCTCGAAGGTCCGTGTTCTCAGTAAATTTAGAGAAATCTAAACACCGAGTTGTGATTCACTCCCAGTGATTTTGTTTTCAATCCCAGGAGATGCTATCTAAAGATTAATCTAAGTAGGTATTTTGTTTTATATTTATAGCAGAAGAAAGTTTGGGGAAGTTGGACGTAGTAGGCGGTAGTGGCAAGTGCCTCTTCGTTTTTTTTTTTTCTTGCTGTGTTGACCGTAAATGCGGGTTTACTTTTTTGTTTTTGTTTTTTAGGCTTTATACGTTGTGAAGTAAATGCGCAATACCCATTTCAATTATGCTTGCTCGCTTTTAGACAACCTTTCTTTCGATTTCGTATAGACTACTAGGCCGCCCCTCCTATCCTGAGGATTTTAAACCACTTGCAGGTTGGTTTCCTTTACAGATCGGTTTTTTAATTTGTGTACATACTCATGAGTTATGGACGACTGTTTACGGTAACATTGGCATAAGGTACTGAACTATGTTCATGTGGCCTCCAGAGGTAATTTGTTTTGCAATCGTGTGCCATGCTGCCGTTGACAGTTCAGAATCAGTTCTTTTGGTTGCCCTTTCGGAGTGGAAAACCTCAAAAAGAAATAACAATTCAGCTCTTCCCTGTCATCTGTCTTTGTTTTCGCTTTCATGTTTTCTTAACGTATGTTCTTTTTTTGTTTTTATACATGTTTTTGTAAAGAGGAGAAGAAAGAAACAAATGTTGAATCGAACATTCGTAATACCCTTTTTCTTTTGGCAATCAAAGTACTGTATTTCGGATTTTCGTGCATCACACAACTTGTTTTTTTTTCTTTCATTCTTTCTTTGTTTCTTTTGGTGTAATTTTTTTTTTTTTTTTTTTTTTTTTTTTTTTATACGTCAATACAGTATAAAAAAAATTATCATGTCAACTTTATGTTTTTAGAAGAGATCCCTTCATTTTTCTCTCTCCCTTGCTTCCCACTCTCTGTCAAGGTGCGTTACTTAATACCGCCACGGTTAGTGTGTTAGTCTTTTTACTCCTCCACATTTACTGATTTACTTACATGGTGCAATTTTGTAATTGCTCTGACTATAGTTGTTTTTAACTTATATATTGCACTGGATACCCTATGAATGAGGTGACCAAAAAAAAAAAAAAAAACAGTGAAATATCTAAGAAAGGAAAAAAAAAAAAGAAAGATCGAAATTTATGTGTACCTTTCATTTTTTTTTTTTTTTTTTTTTTTTGGCTGCTTGTTTTTTCTCCCTTTTTGGGGAATCTTTTTTTATTTTATTTTATATAAATTTTATAAAAAAGATGCCTGAGAAGAGCTGCTGAATTTTCTTGCTTGCTTTACGTTTAGCGATGTCAAAGGTGACCATTTATTCGTTATTTACCGTGATACACATCTACAATTCTCTGGATGCGGTTACGTTTTCCCCCTCTTGCTTTTTTTTTTCCTTCTTTTTTTTCCAGATTTCCTGCTATGTGAGTTTTTTTTTAAATTCTTAAAATTCTTAAAATCTTTTTTTTTTTTTTCTTCCTTCCCTTCGAAGAGGGGAATCCTTTAAAAAAAAAAAAAAAAAAAAAAAACGTTTTGTCTGCTGAAGTACTATTTTAATTTTCCCTCTTTGGGAACAGTTATTCGAAAACATTCTCAGACCTAATCATGCATTAGTTAGTTGTCACTTGCCTTTTAAAGAGGAAGACCGAAGTTCGTATTTTGTTGAAAATTAGCAAGTAAGACACAGTCTATGTGTGTAATTAAAAAAAAAAAAAAAAACGTTGGTTCATCACTCAGTGACTAGAAGTGTTTTGCCAACAAGTATCCTTAGCCCTTAACAGATGTCGTTCAACTATTTACGTGATTCTGATTGTTTGTGTTGTACAAAAAATTAAGCAATCAACACTCATTTTCTCTTCCCCCTTTTTTTGTATTTGCGCTTTCGATTATTGCTCATATGTTTGATGTGCAGAAAATATTTTCTCTCTTCAATTTTTTTTTTTTTTTTTTTTTTTTTTTTTTTTCCCCCTGCCTTCAATTACCAGTTCAAATAAGGGCCGGTCTTACTGTAAAATACGTCATGGGCTTATGTTCTGGTAATGAATGGGAATTTTTTTTTTTAAAAATATATTTTCGTAGAGCATTGTATCTCAATGTTCTTTAAAAAGAAATAAACAAAAAAAAATAAATAAATAAATAAAATAGGAATATTCAATTGTGTTCTTAATTTTTTTTTTAATTTTTTTTTTTTTTTTTTTTTCTTCCTCTTATCGTTTTTAATTCTCTCAAATTTTGTAAGAGTTGCTATTTAACTTTTTTTTTTTTTTTTTTTTGTTTTCAAACTCTGCGTAGCGACTAGTTTGCTAACTAAACTAGTTCTTTCGATATTAACCATCATCCCTGTTGAGCTTCCTAGGCTTCGTAAAATAAATATATAAATGAGTTCTCTCGAGATTCAATTTACTACCGCAGTATATGACTTGATACCTTACAAGTGTCCACTTATCTGGTACTTGACGAGACTAGTTGGACTCGCTGACTAACTTTGGTTTTTTGTTTGTCGATTTTGTGGAAGAAAAAAAGATTAAAAAAAAAAAAAAAAACTTTTTTTTTTGAATTATGGGATTGCTTAAGCAAATAAATACATTATTTTGAAATTTTTATTTTTTTTTTAATTATTTTTTCTTTAATATAAAAAAAATTGTTGTGTTCTATCCCCTGATGTGCTCTCTGGGAAAAAAAAGAAAGAAAAAGAAAAAAATAAATAAAATAATTAATACGACCTTTTCCTCACTCTCCCTCGGTTTCTTCTCATTGGTCACTGTCTCATAACCTATAGATGTTTAAATAATAAAGCTTTATATCATTATAAATAAATTCAAACAACTATCTCTCTCTCTCTCGGCTTCCCCTCTCGGCTCGCTTTAATGGACTTTAAGGTTGCGATTTAATTTGATTTTTTTTTAAAGTTTTAGTTTTTTTTTTTATAACTTACCTGTCTCTGCACACAGTAAGCATGGTTTTCTCATACCTTCCATTACTTTCCCTCCTGTGCAAGCTATGTAGATTTTAGGAAAAGAAAAAAAAATTTGTTTGTTTTGTTATTCCATTGTGAACGTACACACTTATGGAGTTTCTTTTTATTTTATTTTGTTTTATTTTTATAAATGTTTAAACATATTATGGGGCAAGTTTCTTTTCAAACACTTTGCCAAAAATTTCCGATTGTAAAAAAATACACGGGCTTTGGAATTTTTTTCTCTTTTTCTTTTTTGCGGGCCCGGGGGTCACCCGGAGACCCCCGAAAATATTATTTCAAGGCCTGTGTTGTTTTAGCAAAAAAAATTGCATTCGAAAAAAAAAAAAAAAAAAAAAAAAAAAAAGGTGTGGTTTTATTTATGCTTTGCATTCAATACCTCACCTTCTGTAGTTCTGTTAAGAAATGAAGGGTTGGAAAAAAAAAAAAAAGGTTCCCAAAAAAAAACAATCATCTTTTTTATGATTAGTCGTGTGAATCTTGTGTACCCTTCTCGATGGAGAAGAATCTGATAGGCAGGACAACGAAACGAAGTGAGGAATGTAACATTTGTGATTTATGTTAACGAATAGTTCCCTTATTCATTTATATATTATGTTACCTCTTTTTTATTTTATTTTTTTATATTTTTTAAAAATTCTGAAACAGTTGATAACCTATTTCTAACAATATGGTACCCGCTGTTATCCCTTTTAAAAAAAAAAAGAAGAAAACGGCCTTTCAACTATTCGCCTTATGTCCAGCTGTGAAAGGTTTTCGTTTTTTTTTTTTTTAAGTTCTTTCTTTGACTTCGATGCTCTATTTATGCTTTCATCGGTTTAGGTTAGTAATTTTCTTGAATTTTTCGTTTCTTGTTACCTTCCGTAGATGGTGTCTTTACTCTTCCTTTTTTTTATTATTCTTCTTTCTCACATTGTTGGGTGGTGGTGAGATGCGACGAACAGATATTTTGCGCTGTCCTTCAACGAATCACTCGTCTGCGGGTGCCATTTCCCACTGTTACGCTTTTGGTCGTTTTACAGTTTTTTTTTCATTCATTCATTTTCAATTTTTTTCCCCCTCCTCCTCCCTTCCAACAAACTAACAACAGCAAGACTCAATTTCGACCTTTTCTTGTTGGGGTTGTGGATAAATCGAACAATTCTTTTTTTTTCTTTGGAAAAAAAAAAAAAAAAAAAAACAGTGCTTTCTTTTTTTTCCCGTTCCCTCCTCAATCGTAGAACTGAAGCTATGAAAGTGCAATTCTAGCGACAAGCTTGCAGAGAGGCACTTTATGCATCAGATACCTGAAGGAGCTCTGGTGTTCGGTGTGCGTGGTAGGTCTTTTCTCATTGAGTCTTTGACTGGGTAGGAAGGAGACAAAAATACCTTTTTAAAAGACTACCGTTTTCATACCAACCTGAGTCGGGTAAAAAATTCCAGCAGATCCATTCGAACCGGATCATGGAGAGACTTCCTCGGGGCGGTGTATGTCGAGGGTAGTACAAAAGGAACCTCCGTTTCTAGATACGGTAAGGTCAATTATTTTTTTTTCCCTGCTAATAAGCCCTTGTACATGAGATTTAAAAAAAAAAATAAAATGAAAGGAACTATTGGCAAACTCAATCACGATTATCGTGGCACAGAAAAAACAGAAAAAACAAAAATGCTTTTTTTTTTGTAAAAGCCAAAATTTTCTTCCCCTCTCATTAATTTTTTTCCCCCTGTTATTTTTTTATTCTCCTTTTTTTTTTTGGCAATACAAAATCACGTCTTGATGTGTTAGTAGTTCTTTTGCCTTATATTACTGCCCAGGTAGCACGGTTATGTCCCGAGGCCGGTTTTTTTTTAAAAAAAAAAAAGTTAAAATAATTTGAGAACATGTTAAATTTGTTTTTTAGTTTTTTTTTAGATAGGTTGACGGTACATAAGCAAAACGGAAAAGGCTAATTGTGCACTAGTTGCGCGGGGAAACAGTTTAAGTTACTATTCTCCGAAGTCCTTTTTTATTTATTTTGTTTGTTTTTATTTAAAAAAAAAAAAAAAAAAA
This sequence comes from Flectonema sp. DT1601, assembly GCA_964019425.1. NCBI lineage: Eukaryota > Euglenozoa > Diplonemea > Diplonemida > Diplonemidae > Flectonema > Flectonema sp. DT1601. The sequence goes on along the minus strand of OZ025852.1, from coordinate 178,745 downwards.
AAAGGAATATCCCCTCATTAATGTGAGGGAAATTCGACTAAAACGGTTCTTATTTTTCTGTTTTTTAATAACATGAAAATGGAATGGTCCATCAACATGGGAACCACCTTCCACAATTTACGTAGCCACAACAACACAACAACAACAAAAATGCATAAGCATAGGGTAGTGATAGTCGTATTGCAGTTTTAGTAGAATCCATCTTTCTGATACTGCACATCAATCAAAAAAAAAATCAAAAATCAAAACATATATTGCGGTTACTTTGATTTCTATTCTTTTTTTTACTATCCTTTTTTTTTTTTTTTTTTTTTTCTTTTGTAGGTGGTCTTTCCCGCCATACAGACCAATGTTCAACAGCTATTTTTTTTTTTCATATTAGCAGTATTGACGTCGGGTTTCAGGATCAGAGCCTCTCAAAAAAAAAAAAAAAAAAAAAAAAAAAAAAAAAAATTGTCTTTTTGCTTCACGTGGGCGTATGACATGTGAGGGAAGAGAGTTGTTCGATTTTGGAAAACCCTAATATTCACGTAGTGGGATCCAAAAAAGTCCGTCTTGAAGTTTAAAAAAAAAAAAAAAAAAAAAAAAAACGACAAACATTTTTTTTTTTTTTTTTTTTTTTTTTAAATACTTATTCTTGTTCGTTGCTGCTATTATTATTTATATGTTCCTAATTATCACTTCTTTCCAAAAAAAAACCCCTCGCACATATATTTTTTTCTTGTCACGCGGCATGTTGCTTCGTGTACTTTTTCATTTGCAATACTAAAAATTTAAAACAATCTGAAAAATATTTTTTTTTTTCTCTTCTTTTTTTTTTCCTTTTTGTATTATGGTGTAAAAAGGGAAAAAAAAAAAAAAAAAAAAAAAAAATCGTTATTGTGATTCACTAGGCAACAACAACAACAACATCAGAAGCGAAGTCAAAAAAAAAAAAAAAAACAAAAAAAAACAAAAATAACTAAGAGAATAAGGGATCAAAATCTTAAGGTGGTGACAATGCAGTATGTGAACCAAACTATTAGGTTTTGTGTTTTGGGCGTGTCTTTGTGAAAACTGCATCCCCTAGGTTGGTCTCATTTTTTCTCTCAATTCTTTCCATCAACGGGGTTATCTTAACAAATAAAAAATGAATACCGCATCCAGTTCTTGTTTTGCTTCAATTTTGTTAGTATCGTGAAAACGTGATGGCAATCCTTCCCTCCCGGTTGCTGTGAATACTTAGTCTAGTCTTAATCACCCTTCTTTTTTTTTTTTTTTTGCGTATCTACTTTTTTTTTCTACACGCTTTTTAAACTTTGGTATTATTATATTTTCTTAAAAAAAAGTATCATCAGAACAACATGTGACAATCGCACACATGAATTTCATTTGTTTTTTTTAATTCGGTTTTTTTTTTTTCCTCTCGTGAATACATGCAGATCATCTATTGTTTCACATTATCTAACAGTCGTCTTAGTGGCGATGTTCCGCCTCGTTGGTGGTAGTGAATAAGCCATCACCCCACTGCGAGCATCTATTCTACTGCAATCACGACTATTCGGATTTATAAAAAAAAATATAGAAGTGGACTGCGCTACCCCTTTTCATTCTTTTTATTCTTTTCATTCTTATTCTAATTGATGCGGCAAAGCGGAAGTACTTGTTTTTTTTTTCTTTTTTCTTTTCATCTTTTTATTATTATCGATGAGAGAGAGAGAGAGAGAGAGAGAGAGAGAGAGAGAGAGAGAGAGAGAGAGAGAGAGAGAGAGAGTGGATGGTTGTGATCTCTCTGTGTGCTCCGTTAAAATGTTTTTTAAAAAAAAAAATCTCTCCTGGAAGCAGTAACTCTGCTATGGTCTCGATGTGACGACTAAAGGTAGGGTACACAGGTGGGGTAAAAGATAAGGCGGAATGTTGATTATTTCTTCATATTCACTATTGAGGCTTTCTACCTCACCTAAGCTTGGGGCTTGGTGGTAATGGTTAAATCCTCGTGTCATATTTTTATTTAATTTTATTTTTTTGCATAAGTTTTTTTTTTTTTTTTTTTCCTCGTTTTTTTTTTTGCACTTACTTAGCCTTCACGTGCAGGTTAGAATCACCACGGAAATATTAAGTGGTTTCGCATTTTAACTTTTTTTATTTTTATTTTAAAACTATTATTATTTTCCCTCTCCATTTCGCATCCTTCCCTGGCGATGTGGACAAAAAAAAAAAAAAAAAAAACCCGATTCTTGCCTGAGGGGCGTGCACCTCAGGTGGTCAGCATTTCTTGGAGCATGGAGTTGCTGTGCCGTTCTTTAACAAATTAAAGCAAAAAAAATAAAATAAATAGTTCTGGTTCATTTTCTACATATTTAAGAAAGCTCACTCCCTCTTATATGATTATATGTTTTTTTTTTTTTTTTTTTTTCCACATCCCCCCTTTTTTTTTCTTTTTTTAAAATGTCTTTTGATTGCATAATTTTTCGTCGGGGGTTCTGCATTCTACCCTTTCAATACGCTGCCTTTGTATTTTTTGGTTTCGTTTTTGATGAGTTAAATTTTTAGGATGTTATTTTTTTTTTCTTCCCTAATTTCGAGTTGCTTTCCCTTTTCTTCTTTTTGCTAAGGTAAAATGAAGTATTTAAGTCGCCCGAAGTCCAGAAGCATTTTCTTTTTTTTTTTGCCATCCCAAAGCCGTAACCCTTCCCTCCACACATCCACCTTCTTCCCTGTTTAGGTAGACTCTCTCTGAAGGAAAATAAATAAATAAAAATAAGCAATGAAATGTTTTTTCCTCTCCATGTTCGTGACTTTTCTCTATTTTTTCCCCCCTTTTTTTTTTTTTTTTGTTTCTCCGTTTGATGCTTTTTGCTTATATGTTCAATGAAATGGGGTCGACGGCATTCTGAATTACCTCAGTCTACCTACCACTACCATAGAATAGTTTCACTCAAGCACCAAGTGGAAGTGAGGGGGGAAAAAAAAAAAAAAAAAAAAAGTTTGTGTTTTTGTTCAGCGTTTTTACGTAACTTGAATTTTAGCTGTCTCCCCGTTGGTGTTAAAAAAGGTAGTCATCGAAGTCAATATTCTTCGAACTTGTTTTTCTTTTTCTTCCTTTTCTTTCTCCTAGTTTCTTACACTTGAGTGTGTGCATTATTTGATGTATTTTTTTTTTTTTTTCCCCATCTCCGTACTCACTCCCACCCCCCACCCGTGAATAGAGATAACGAGGGTGTATACTCCTTGGAAAGCCTAAATAGTAGTTGCTTCAAAAAAAAAAAAAAAAAAAAGAACTGATAATCATCTCTTATATCTCTGCACACTAGGTTAGTAATATTACAACGAATCCACTACCTGGGGAACTGTGTTGTTTATTTTTTTTAAGCAGAACTCCTCTTTTTTTACTCGCAAGAAATTATCTTATGGGATGTATTTGGTAGTAATAAATATTATTATTACGTTTGATTATTGTATGTGGTAGAACATGGAAATAACGAAAAAAAAAAAAAAAAAAGTAAAAGTGATGTGAGGGAGCTTCATTGTCACGATACCTACGAGTGGTGATGGGAGGAAAAAAGATTGCGAGTGAATCGGAGAAGAGAGGGAATTCGACTCTCAAACCCATCCTCATGAGACAGAACGAAAGCATATTTTTTGCTTGAATCGCAGACAGAATCCTGTCTCAGCCAGAGGGGGGGGAAAATAAATCATAATGACCATAAGAAATAACTTAGCTTTCAATCTGAATAGTTTCTCTGACTACGTCGGGTACAAAAAAAAAAAAAAAAAAAAAAAAACAACATACATAACGCTTCTTGCTCCTTCCTCAGCTTTCCCTTTTCAAGGTCCGCATTGCAGCGACCTATGTAAAAAGTGATTTAATTAGATAAATAATACTTCTTTTTCCCCTTCTTTTTTAGGTTACCTGATGCGATGACGTCTTTCATGTAAAGGTCACTGACTGAATATTAAAAGATGATAAATTAACCCTACTTATTGGATTGGTATTATTGTATTATTGTTATTTTTTTATTTTGTACAGAATAATAATAATAATAATAAAAATCTAACAAAAAAAAAAAATGCCTGGAAAAAAAGCAAAAAAAACTATGACTCCGGAAGAGAAAGAAGCTCACTATAAAAAGCAAAAAGCAAAGGAAAGGGAAAAGAGAAAGAAAGAAAACGACTCATCACCCGCGGCGGGTGACAAAGACAAACTACGATCTGAAGAAGAGAAGAAATTGGGATCGAGGCTATCGAAAGAGGGAAGAGTCATATACGAAGTATCTAGCGATGGTAATTGTCTTTTTTATGCAATAGCACATCAGATGGAGTGCACTGATAGAAGGAGGATTTCATCGGATGGTTTACGAAAACTGTGTGCTAAATATCTCAAATCTCACGCTGATGATTTCATACCCTTCTTTGAAGAGAGCGTTGTGTTTTCTGAGTACTGCAATCAAATAGCCAACACACTTCACTGGGGCGGCTCTCATGAAATACGAGCTCTCAGTCAAGCTCTTCAAGTTCCCATCACAGTCATTCAATCTGAGGGTGAAAATCAAATATTCGGAGACTCATTCCCAGAACCTCCTCTCGTACTATCCTATCACCGACATCAACATGTTCTCTCAGAGCATTATAATTCAGCGCCATTGAAACTAAAGACGTAATTATTATATAAAGGATATCGGTTTATAAAGAGAGATTATATGTGATTAGTTTGTTGACACATCTATCCAGCAACTCAACATTGGTACCTCATAGGTTTGAATGTGTGATTTCCAGCAGAGATCAAGTGGTGCCTCAGTATCTGAACCCCTTCGGATTTCATATTTTTGAAAAAAAAAAAAAAAAATTTACAATTGTTATATTTCCAGCTGTTTTGAGTAACCGTAATGCATGGTAGCTTACGATTTAGATTGGTAAGTAGTTACTTTATGGTTAAGTCAATTATTCGTATCCACTACACAGATCAAAAATAACAAAATAATAAAATGCTACTGCTGCGAACAGTGGCGGTAGTGGCATTGGCGACTCTGCCATGTCATGGGTGGAGTGGTTCAGTGGGAAGTGGATTCACAGCAGAAGTGAATGACTACGACCATGGCGTAATGAGACTACGTTATCGTCGAGATGGTAAAAATGTTTATGAAGTTAGCGACGTTGTTACTGTTGATGCTGTTAATAAAGCGACAGTTGAAAATCAAAAAATCTCATCTTCTACATCCAGCGTTTCCCTTAGCGGGTTGACAGCATCTTTCACATCCGGTGATCAGAACATCAAATTCAGCATCACAAAGACTGATCACGAAGATGAAAATATTGAAGCAACGTTTGACTTTCCTTCTAAAAATCAATTGTATGGAATACCAGAACACGCAATGAATCTTCCTCTTCAAGATGACAGAAGTTATCGACTAATGAATCTTGATGTATTCGAATACAAGCTAGATGATACTGGAGGTATTTATGGTAGTAAACCATTCCTTCAGGCTCACTCAACAGTATCTGGAAAAACTGTTGGTATTCTGTGGTTGAACTCAGCTGATACCTCTGTTGGATTTAGCACTGCTGGTGATTCAAAGATTGCAAAGTGGGAAAGCAAAGGTGGAATCTATGATGTGTTCTTCTTCCCGGGACCAACTCCAGCAGATGTTCTCCGTCAGTACAGTTACATCACTGGTAAGATGGCAATGCATCCATTATTCTCTCTTGGATATCACCAGTGTAGATGGAATTATAGATCAGAAGATGATACTCTTGAAGTAGACGAAGGGTTTGATAAACACTTCATCCCTTATGATGTAATCTGGTTGGATATTGAACACACTGATGGTAAGAGATACTTTACTTGGGATTCTCATAATTTCCCAAATCCTGAAAGAATGATTAACAAGATTGCTTCCAAAGGAAGAAAAGTTGTAACCATTTCAGATCCCCACATCAAACGCGCAGCAGGTTATCACGTTCATGAAACTGCAACTGAGAAAGGATACTACGTGAAGACTGCATCCGGATCAGACTTTGAAGGTCACTGTTGGCCAGGTCAATCCTCTTGGTTAGATTATTACAACAGCGATGTTCGTGATTGGTACGCTACGCTATTCAAGTATGATATGTACAAAGGATCTACTCCTGATTTATACATCTGGATCGATATGAATGAACCTTCTGTTTTTAACGCTCCTGAAGTGACGATGGACATGACTGCTGTTCACACTCACAAGAATGGAAATAAGGCAACTCACAGAGAACTTCACAACATGTATGGTTATTATCAAACAATGGCTGCTTATCAAGGTTTGTACGAGAGGTCTCTGACTCCTCCACATACAAAAACAACGAGACCTTTTATTTTAAGCAGATCTTTCTATTCTGGATCACAGAAATACGCTGCTGTTTGGACCGGAGATAACAAAGCAGAGTGGTCACATTTGGATATTTCAGCACCTATGTTGCTTTCTATGTCTGTAGCTGGTCTTCCTTTTGTTGGTGCTGATGTTGGTGGATTCTTCGGCAATCCTGAGGAGGAATTACTAATTAGATGGTATCAGTTTGGAGCTTTCTATCCATTCTTTAGAGGTCATGCTCACTTAGAAACTAAACGTCGTGAACCATGGCTCTTCGGAGAGGAAACCACTGCTACCATCCGTAAGGCAATCGTTAGAAGATATCAACTGCTTCCATATTTGTACACTCAATTCTTTAGAGCACATCGAAGAGGAGAGTCTGTATTGATGCCGTTGTATTTTGAGTTTCCAGCAGATGCCCGCGCTGGTTTGATTGATAGACAGATTCTTCTTGGACCTGCGATAATGGTAAAGCCTGTAATTACTTCTGGTGAGAGAACTGTTTCATACTATCTTCCGTCATCACCTTGGTATAACTTGTACACAGGTGAGTCTTACCAATCTGGTGATCTTTCTCTAGCAGCTGATTTAGACGATCTCCCAGCATTAGTACGTGGGGGTTACATCATTCCAAAGAGAGAACGTGTTCGCAGATCAACTGCAGCTCAGTTCTGGGATCCGATCACACTCGTGGTATGTGTTGTTATTTATGAGTCAGAGAGGAGGGGAAAAAAAAAAAAAAAAAAAAAAAAAAACAACAGATCGCCCTCGACAGCACCAACTCTGCAGAAGGAGAGCTGTACTTAGACGACAGCCACTCGTTTGAATACCAACAGGGTAGCTTTATTCACAGAGAATTTAAGTACAGCAACAATGTGTTGTCTTGTACTAAATACGTTGACAGTTCTCCTTATGCTACTCAGGTATGTTGTTGTGTTGTTTGTTTTTGAACTAAAGTGTGAACTGAAAACATAAAAAAAATAAAACAGTTTCCAAACGACATGAACTTCAAGACTGATATTCTCATCGAGAGAATTGTATTCTACGGACTGAAATCTTCGGTATGTGTCCTAGCTTTTATCTGTATTTTTTGATCAATTTAAAAAAAAAAAAAAAAACAGCCGGAAAAATCGAGCGCTGGAACTGTTCAGTGGGATGCAAGAGCCCGAATCGCAACGATTAGAAAACCTAATCTCCGCGTTGAAGATGATTGGAAGGTCCAATTTGGTGTTGACACTCCAAATGCAGGAGACGAACTTTAGTGATGATTCTCAACCTGAGAAAAAGTCATACGAATTAAGAACCCAAAAGAGTTATCGTGAGTGCCAACCGTCACACATTACAGAAGAATATCCACCTTTTTTTTACTCATTCCGTTAAAAAAAAAAATAAAACTGAGAGATGTCAACTCCACATATCTGGGAATAAGGCATTTTACACCCTTGTCGAAGTACGTTTTTTTTTCGTATTGTAGAAGAGGGATTGAAAAAAAAAAAAAAAAAAAAAAAAGGAAATGGAAATGGAAATGGACAGTTCTTCTTGTTTGTTGTTTTCTTATTCAAAAAAAACTAAGGGAAAAAAAAAACAACAACAGCAGCAAAAAAAAAAAGAAGAAGAAAAAAAAAAAAAAAAAAAACCCCGAGTGGTGAAGAGAAAAATCGACGAACAATCCTCTTTTTTGTGTTGTGTGTTGTGTTTTAAAAAAAAAAAAAAAAAAAAAAAAAATAAACCTTGGTCACTTTCTTCTCACACTGGAACTAAATTACGAGACCAACGACTCTCGTATTATTTTGTTATTTATTTAAGCCTTCAATTTTTGTACCAACGACAACGGCAACAAAAAGTGTGTTTTGGTCAGGCGACTGCGAGAGGAAGAAATCCTAAATAATCTTTTATATAAGTTTTTATATTTGTAATATACCGAATGGCCTTTCATCTTTTTTTTTTTTTTCCAACAAGAAAAGTAAAAAAGAACAAACTAAAAATGGGAAGAAACTTCGGTCTTGGTGATATTGACAAGCTCAAGTCTCAGGCAGCAGCCGGTAGATCAGCAGTAGCACTTCTTTTTGGAGGAGCTGTTTTCGCAGGAGTGGTGTACAACTCCGTGTACACTGTACAGGGAGGTTATAAGGCGATTAAATTTAATATTTTGGCTGGTCTCGATACCAAATCGTTTGGACCAGGAACCCATCTGAGAATTCCTTTTGTCGAAAGACCTATTCAGTTTGACGTTAGACAGCAGCCTGTCAGTATTCAGTCCTCTCAGGGATCAAGAGATTTACAGATTGTGAATACAACGGTTCGTGTTTTATATCGTGCCAATGAACACAGATTACAAGAATTGTACAGAAGATTAGGAGGCAACTACGCTGACGTCGTCCTTCCTAGTATATCAAATGAAGTATTAAAATCTGTTATTGCTCAATACAATGCTTCTGAACTTATCACAAGAAGACCAGAAGTCTCTGCATCAATCACACATGAGTTGTCAGAAAGAGCAAAAGAATTCTGTTTGGATATCATGGACGTTTCTATTGTTCAAATGAACTTTGGTAAAGAATACACTCAGGCAGTAGAATCAAAACAGATCGCACAACAAATGGCTGAACGCGCACGATTCAAGGTCGAACAAGCTCAACAAGAAAAACAAGGAATAATTATTCTTGCTCAGGGAGAAGCCGAATCAGCGAGATTGATTGGAAACGCCTGCAAACAAAACAACGCATTTATCGAACTTAGAAAATTCGAAGCAGCCAAAGAAATTGCCTTAGCGATTGCTAAGGGTAAGAATAAAGCCATGGTTGACTCTGATGCTTTGATGTTTGATTTGGTATGTAATTTTTTTTTTTTTTTTTTTTTTTTTTTTTTTTCAAAATTATAGTATTTTGACGGACGTGATGTAATCAACATAATCACAAAAAAAAAAAAAAAACAACAGTCACCAAAAACAACGAAGGCATAAGAAAACCCTCCACCTTGCATCTGCAACAGAAGGCCACTTAATTCTAATCGGACCACTACTGTTTAAGAAAAAGGATAACTTTAAAAAAAAAAAAAAAAAAAAAGGAATTTGAAAAATGTTTTTGCGGCCCTAACCAGCCTTCTGCTGCATTCAGTTACTACTTTCAAAAAAAAAAGTTTTTTTTTTTCCCCGCAATGAAGTGTTTTTTTGAATCAAAAAGAAGATAACGAAGAAAATAATTTAAAAAAAAAAAAAAAAAGTGATTACAAAAGCAGAGTCATGTCAAACATATACAACGACTGGCATTGGTAAGACAGCACTGTGCCAATTGAGGAGGAAATATTTTCACCTAGCTGACTGTGCAGTACTAATGTGCTGTGGTGATGAGAAAGAAAAGATAGAAAGAAAGAAACATAAGAAGGCGATGATCCATTGTGTCAGAGTTACGTCATGGTTTGTTTTCCTTATTTACAAAAAAAAAAAAATATTGATGTGTTTTTCACGCTGTCGTTTATCTTATTTTCTAACTCAGCAGATCTCAGCGTACATAAAATGACAGATGTCGTGTCGGAAGCTGATGTTCCGCAACAGGCAGATGTTGTGTCGTCGATTGCACCTGTTGGGAAGACACCATCAGGGGAACCACTCTGGTTGGATGCTTGGTTAAATCCACTTGCGGGTGTTCGTTGTTTTAGCTCTTGCATTGAACTGGCTGATATAAACGGAGACGGTGATCATAAGCTTCTCATCGCAGATTACCAAAAAAAATTAAAAGTTTTTTCTGGTACTGACTTAGCATTCGAAACACCACTTCTGGACACACCTTGCGCAGTCTGTGCGTTCTACACGGAACCAAACGACTTGATTAGGAGACCAGCTATCGCTGTTGCTAGCGGTCCAAGTGTTTTTATTTATAAGAATTTAAAACCTTTTTATAAATTTTTCCTACCGTGTATTGAGATCAATCCCATAGAAGCTGATGTTTGGGCAAACATCAGAGGGGGGAAGGTTACTACAGCCTCAGCATTGGAAGTCTTACAACACGCAAAGGAAAACGGAGTACCTCTGAGTACGAGATCTCTTGAACTCCTCTCTATTGAAGAGTCGAGTGAAAGAGAAACGTTTGTTGATGAGTGTAAGAACTTACCACTCATTCAGCAAACAGTCATTACTTGTATGACAGTTCTCCGAAAGGATTCTGACGATGTTGGTGCTGTCGGTTATTTGGTTTTGGGAACAGAGAATTCCAGAATATTAATTTTAGATTCTCAATTTCAAATCATAAAAAAAGTTCAGCTTCAGAGCCCTCCCGTCTTCCTATGCGCAACTGGTCTCTACAACGTTGATTATCGTATAGTGATAGCCTGTAGAAATGGTAATATCAACACCATCAAAAACGGAGAGTCTCTCGGTGTCGCAATCGAACTTGAATCCCAACCATGTGGAATGGTGAGAGTAGACAAAAGTATAGTCATCGGAACAATGGGAAATGTCCTACATGCCTACCACGTTAAAGGAAAGAAACAATACAGCACATACCTACCGGCTGCGATCACTAATTTATGTTCTATTCAGCTTGAGACTATGAGAGGAACCAAAGCATGTATTGTTGCCTTATCAAACGGTGAAGTCAGAGTGTACAATGGTAAGACTCTTATAAATACAATTCAAGTCAAAGACATAGTAACAGGACTTAAGTACGGACGATATGGACGAGAGGATGCGACACTTATAATCACGACAAAGACAGGTGCTGTGATGATCAAAATGCTTCCGCGTTTGGCGTCGTTGGAAGTGACGAAAGGACAGCAGGTGGGACCACCTCCAGAGCAGGATATTCCATTAAAAGTTCCTAAAAAAACAAAATTATATGTCGAGCAAACTCAACGTGAGAAAGACTTCGGCATTGAAATGCATCGAGTGTTTCAGAGAGACCTCTGTAAACTCCGTCTGCAAACTGCAAGGGCATACGTCAAAATCCTAACAGACGGTCAAGGTCCCTTGTCAAACACTGGCGGATGTAGTCTTCGATTAACTGCACATGTCCAAGGTCTTGGTCCACTTTTTAAAATAAAATTAAACATCCAAAACACTGGATTGAAATCATTAACAGCTATTCCTATTATATTTACTTACAATAAATCGATATACCAAATGAGGAAGCCGACGATGGTATGGTCATTACACTCATACGATAATATTATTGAGTATTAAAGAAAAAAAATAACAACAAAACTAAATCAGGTTATCCCCGTATTAGTCCCATCACTGGTATATCATTATGAGGTTTCCGTCCTTTGCATTGATGAGTCCGCTGGGTCGGATGTGATACGAGTTTACGTCTGTTCTGCAACGTCATCAGTTCCAATTATCACCGCATTAGTAAATATGCCGTTAACAGACTTCCTTCTACCATAGTGTTGTAGTGCTATTCACGCTTTGGTAGATTATTTCATGACTGTGTGTGCAGTTCTTGCATGGCTAACAACAACCCGACAGCAGTTTGTGGATAAGTCGTTTTTTGTCCGACAAATGTCACAATGGAGGCTGTGAATTATTGGTGAGATATTTTTTTTTTTTTTTTTTTTTTTTTTTTTTTTTTTTGAATTAAATTACCATACCGACTGCAGTAGTGTTATGCATCTCCTTTTCCCTCCCTGATCTAGGCTGAGTTGAGTTATCACCGTTGATTCACTGTGTCCTTAATGGATGTCAAATTATCGTTTTCTTTCTTTCGTTGTTATTATACAACAACAAAGTAATTCATCCCCTGACCTCTTGACCTCTGCAGTTTAATTTATGATATTTTCTGTAGTAGGGGACTACTCCAGGTTTTATGTTTTTTTTTTTTTTTTTTTTTTTTTTTTTTTTGAGGAAATTGATAAGTTTGAGTTCTTTGTTACGAAAAAAAATTAAGAGAGCTTCACCGTGATGTGATGTTGACTTTCCCCTTTGTTGCATAATACTATTTTTTTGAGGCAGAAATGCCAATATATAAAAAAGAACATAGAAAAAAAAAATAAAAAAAATAATAATAATAAACAAATAAAACAACCCCCACAATAGAACACCATTTTCAACCCCCTTCATAATATTTTTTTTCCCCCTTGAAAAAAAAAAAAAAAAAAAAAAAAAAAGAATATTTTAAGTTCCTAAATTAACAAATATCCACCAAAGTAGTCGACTCTGGTGGTTTCCATTATTTTTATATTCAAAAATAGTGAAATTTGAATTTTCTTGTCAATTCAGCAGCAAACACTTCCAACAAGATATGCTTTCGTAGTCATGACTAGAAGGTTGTAAAAAATATTCAATTTAAAAAAAAAAAAAAAAAATCATTACACTCAATTCTATCAGTAACAACACTTTTATATGTAATATGAGTAGTCCTAGACGTCTTCCTGTTTCAATTAGCGACGTCACGTTTAAGTCAAATAATCAAATTGATGATCAAATGGAATACGACGACGATTATAACAGCGATGGATATATTTCATTACCATACTGTAAACGTCGAAGAGAGATATCGGAAAGATTGTTTATAGAGACGGAGAGATACCTACAAAGAGGAGGAGTTCTGCTGGATAAATATTCGATTGGTGAGACTGAAGAGTCGGCTGCTCCTCAATTACCACAGTTTCGATCTACTTGTGATATAGAAGACCGATTGTCTGTGATTGAAGAAGTGCAGCATGTGGCTTTGGGAAAGTTAAAAACGATTGAAAAAATTTGTTCAGTTTCAAATAATAATATTGAAACTGATAACTTACGAAGAAAAGAATTACAACAACAGCAGCAGCTGTCTGGAGTACTTCGAGGAATCGTCGCCGTCGTTGAGCAACTTGATCAGCAAGTCGAAGAACAGCAGCAATTCGTAAATTCTCAAAAAGGAATTAATTCTGTTGACAGATAAAGACATCGACACCTGGTCACTCCCCGTTGATAAGGACATCAGTGCAAGCTGATGACTTACGCCTTCTAGGCATTCTTCATTCGACATCTATATAGACGTGGTCACCTCCCATCGTGATTACATTACACAGCATTTTGACTCCAGTCTCAGTTATTCTTTGAGTCACTCTTTTTAACTCTGTCTGCCTGATGTTTATTTCAAACATATTTCATTTTCTTTTTTTTTTTTTGTTTTTTTTTTTAAAAAAACATTCTAATTGCTGTATTTTAACCATCGTTTTTGTGTTTTGAGTATTTTTTTTAATTGAATGAAAGGGGAAAAAAAAAAAAAAAAAAGAAAACGATAAAATTATTCAAGGAAAATAAAAAAAAAAAAAAGTTTTCTTGATCATTCTCTGTCAATAAATATCAAAAAAAAAATTGTGTCCCAACTATTGTTTTTGAGTTAAGTTTTTTATTAAAAAAGGAATAAAAGGATTTTTATTTTTATTTTAAACCGAATCCTGCTTTGTTAACAACAGGCTTATTTTTTCTTTCTTTCTTTTTTGGTGATGAACGACTCTGTAGACACAGTTATCATTGCGTTGTATTATTCTTAGTCTAAAGGAAAGGCTGAATTTAATTTTTATAACAAATGTAAGTAAAACTTTTATACATCCGAATAAGTAATTTCTAACAATAGAGACAAAATAACGTCGACGTTTTTTTTTTTTTTGAATATATTTTTTCCATCTATAGTCAGGTAATGAAACCACGGGGGGTACTGATGTGGTCACAAACGTGGTCCAGGGTATTATAAATAATGAATGAGGATTAACTGTTTTTATCACACAATTTTAATTAACATTTCTTTTTTCAAGTCGAGTGAATACCACGTTAAAACATGTTGAGCCACCTCCTGGGTGAGAGACGAGTGATATTTTCAAACAATAAATTAACAGACAGCGGGACAATAAAATATTTGATAAAATCAGAAGAAGAAACTCGCAGTGCTGTACGAACAGCTCACCGTCGGGGGTTGAGACGCTTTTTACAGAAAGCGATCTTTTCAAAGTTGGAAATTAGACAAATCCACACTGAAAATCGCGAAGCACGAATACGTTCTAAAATAGAGCTTCAAGAGAACCTCATAACGGATCAAATGAACGCATTTATGTCGATAGTTGTGGCTGAACAAAGTCTTTGGGATGGATTGCGCGCTGCTTTCATTCCGATTCACAAGAACGTTACAGAAATATTAGACGTCGGTACTCAACGAAAGAAAAGAACTAATAAAAAGCTTCGAAACCTAAACATCCTTCTTGAGAAAGAAAAGATTCGTCTTGGGATTCACCCAGACGCTCTTGCTTTTGAAGGTGAGGCGATTAGAATTGCGTGGCGTGAAGAAGAAGAAGCCGAGAGGATAAGAAATGACTGCACTGGTGAATATAATTATATCTCAGGTAGAAGACATTGGAATCAGTTCTTTGAATCTGAGGTATCTCCTGACAGAAGAGATCAACGTCGACAACGATAGCATCGAATTGAGTTCTCTTTATATTCATAACAACTATTGTATTGATATTGTATTCCTGCCTTCTGTGTGTGGTATTGCTTTGCGTTGATGTACATTTCTTTCTTCAGAACATAACAACGCAGATGTTTTAATAGTCATCAGTGTGTTTGAATAAGATTGGAGGTTGACATAACTTTTCTCCCATTGCAGGAATACACATTTTCTCCGTCCCCTCCCCTCCCCCAATATGGAGATACCAGCGGCGTCTATGTATCAAGCATTGATGCAACAAAGTTTACAAAATCCTCTCTTGTTGCAACAACAGCAACAGCAGGCGGCATTGTTACAGATGCAGTTGGCACAACAACAGCAACAACAACATCAACATCAACATCAACAACAGCACCATCATCATCAGCAGCAGCAGCAGCAGCAACAACAGCAACAACAGCAGCAGCAGCAGCAACATCAGCTTGCTCAGGCTAATTCTGTTTATGCGATGGACATCATGCAGAGACAGTTGTTGCAGCAGCAGATTCAGCAGCAACAACAACATCAGCAGCAACAGGTAGCGAGAGTGATGCAGGAGGAGTCTGAAAAAGTTAGAAAACGGCAGCAGCAGCAACAACAGCAGCAACAGCAACAGCAACAACAACAGCAGCAACAGCAGCAGCAAGTCATAAAGCTTCAACAGCTACAACAGCAGCAGAAACAGCAGTTGCAGCAACAGCAACAACGGATGCAACAACAACAACAGCAGCAGCAGCAGCAGCTACAACAGCGGAAGAATGTTCCCTGGGCTGGTAAAGTTCCTCTCAATGTCGCTAATCCCTTCGCTGCTCTTGACCACATGGGAGTTATATACGAGAGCTCTGTACCACCAGACTTAGTTAATAATATTAACATACCTCCTACTGCAACTGGTAAGAGAAATATTAACTCAGCGGGAAAGGTTGACATGTGGGTATGTCTTTATTATGTTATTGTTAACAAGACCAAACTAAATACCTGAACTAACTCCCTACAGGAATGCGGTACGTGTGGAGTTCTTAATGGAGGATGTCTTAGAGTCTGTAGTAGTTGCAGTGGTGAAATCGCAGCAAAGTATGTTGAAAGTCTTCTCTAAGGAATAACGCAATAATGATATTGGAACTGATGGCACAACACAACACAACACACACACACAGCACATGGAAACCAAAAGAGACGAAACAGAAACCTCATAAACTAAATGCCAATGCTCCCTCATTTGATCCTTCTAACATGGTTCCTTCACCTCCAACTACGCCACCGACAGGAGTTATTGAGAAACCTGTTAGTAAAGCGTTGAAGATAGAGAAACCTCCTGTTGTGGACGATGATAATAAAGATGGTGACGATGATAATAAAAAGGTTGAGGATGATAAGAAGGAGGTTGCTGATGATAAGAAGGAGGTTGCCGAAGATAAGAAGGAGGTTGCTGATGATACGAAGGAGGTTGTCGATGATACGAAGGAGGTTGCCGAAGATAAGGAGGAGGTTGCTGATGATACGAAGGAGGTTGCTGATGATAATGAAGAAATTAAAGGAAGTGATGACTCTACCACGACAGAGGAAAACTCAAAGTAGTGTAACTCTGATGGCGATGGTGGTATTGTGCATCCCTTTTTCAGAAGTGGAGATATTTCCCCTGACTGAACGTTTGTACACATCTTGTACAGACATCCGCTACAACACGTTATGACCGTGTTTTGTGTTGTTTTATTTTTATATTTTATTTTATTTTTATGGAATGCATTTACAAAAGTTCTACGAGTTGATGCCTTTTATTTATATTTTTAAAATCTTTTTTTTTTTTGCTGTGTTGTTCCAGTATTTCAAACTGTTAGTAGAGCGTAGCTCTTTTTTTTTTTTTTTTTTTTTTTTTTTTGGTTTTTAAATATTTTTTCAGTTCTCACATGAACTATAGTCATCGAGGGATGGGAAGGATGGATGGATGGATGGATGGGGGGGTTTGTTAGTTTCACTATTCTTTGTGATTAAGAATCCTGGAAACTACGTGAATGACGACAGCGGGGAGGATACAGCGTCGTCTTCTGACGTCGTTTTTTTTTCTTCTTTTCCCTTTCTTTTTTTTTTCCACCCCCCTCAAGGATTCTTGCCGCTCCCGTCACCAAAAAAAAAAAAAAAAACACACAAAAAAACGTTCCCCGTCCACAATGAAAGTAATAATTTGGTTTGTTAGTTGCGAGTACTTTTTTCTCCTTTTTTTTTTTCCCTGCACATTTTCTTTTTCTTGTTGTTATTCCAGTTGTCAAATCAGAAACACCCGATTTTTCGGAATTAGTTGCTGGAGGATGGATTTATAATCAAACCAATGTATGTCTATATGTATACGTTTTTTTCATTTTTCATTTTTTTTTTTTTTTTTTTTTTTTTTTCAAATGGGGTTTCTTAGCTGACCAACCAACGATTTTCTTTCTTTCGTTTTTTTTTTTTCTACTCTCTTCTCCCCTTTTTTTTTGATTCTTCGCCTCACTTGGTAGAGGACTGGCCTCGTTTTCTTGTTCTTGTTGCGAAGAGTAGCTGTTTTAATTTACCCACAAGGGGTGGTGTTGAGTTGTTCCCTACTGGGAGGTCCTCAGAGAAGTAATACGCACTTTCCATTTTATTCATAAGACGCTCGTTGGATGACGCAGCGAATAATGTGTTATACTGGTTCGTTGTATCATTAATTACCAATGATACATTAAGGGGGAAAAAAAAAGAGAAGTTTTTTTTTTTTTTTTTTTTTTTTTTTTCAGAGCTTCCCGTCCTCTTGCGACTTCTCTTTTCTGCAGTGAAAAAACTGATTAAGGGAAAAAAAAAAAAAAAAAAACAAAAAAAAAAAAAAAAAAAAGTTACGGAAAAAGAAATAGCAGTAAGTAGTGCTCGGTGAAATCGCGGGGTGGTCAGAAGACCAGAATGTGTTTTCTTTTGGCTTCTTCAACACACAAGAAAAAAAGAACAAAAAAAAAAAAAAAAAAAAGGTATTTTGACTACCCTTTCTCTCCGAGCCAGCGATCCCCATTTCAAACCAGACTAGTTGAGATAACGACTCCACATGAGAAAAGAGAGAATTATATTATTATGTATCCCCATACAGGTTTAACAAAAAACACACACGATAAGAGAACCAAACTAAAGAGACGTAATCTAATAAAGCTCTAAGAAAAAAAGGAATACAAACACAATTCCTACCCCCCCAGGTTATCCACAATAAAAACAACAACAAAAATAAAATGGCTTTTTCATTTAGAGACCCGACTTCTGATTTGAATAATTTCCTTCATGAGATTTCAGCTGCTGTTCAACTTATGCAGCGAGAAGTGACATCAGTGAGAGAGGAAATGCAGAAAGATAGAACCAGAGTATTAAAGTTAGAAAGACTCGTCTGTTCTGAGAGAACAAGACGACAAACGATAACGATGACTGTCTTGCAACAAAAATCAATAAAATCTGTTGTCGAAAAATATTACACGACATTGAAATTATGGTCTCAAATGAAGGCGAAGAGGAAGAGAATGGCTGTCGATCTGAATGAAAAAACGATGATTGAATGCTATTCGGTCCATTTTACTAAATGGAGGAGGTCATACAAACGAGCTACATACAATAATCAAAGGCATCGACAGGCAAGAGACTTGTTGTTGCTAAATTTAAAACGAATCTTATCATCACGACTTGCTACATGGAAATCATTGAGAGACCTCCGTCAAGACTACTCATGTGAAAGAAATGCTATAGAACAGGTAATATACGATGATTTACAGATGTTGGCAAAACGAAGTTGTTTTAATTTTTTTTTTAAAAAATTATTGTTATTTAGAAATGAATCTCTGTCCTATAAAACATCATTACTACTATCCCATTTTGGTATTTGGTTTAAATTTATAAAAGTATCAAGATGGAAACAACAATTAAATTATAGCTGCAATGAGATGAGGTTTAAAATTCAAAAAGAATTTTTACACAACTATTGGAATCGATTATTAAAACAAAGAAATAATCAAAAAAATTTCCGAAGGATAGTACGGGGGTTATCATGGCTACGAAGCTGTTCGATACGCCATACCGTACTACGTTACTTAAAGTATTGGTACAGATTTGGTGAGATGGCTGTCGGAGTACGCAGATTTAACGCCACAGACGTTACTGTGTTCCAATTTAGTGAAAGGTTGATTGCATTGGGAAACAGATTGACATCACTCGATAAAGAAAAGTTAAGCAGAAGAGAACTCTGTGGTCTCGCATCAGAAATTCCTGATGAGCAAAATCACAGAAGCATAAGCGAGACTGCACAGAATTTATTGTTAGTTAGAAATGCGTTGGCTGATGAGGTTCTCTACGACACAGATCATCCCACATCAGACTTATCGGCATACCCATCCCTCAAGACTGCTGTTAGCAGTTACCAACCGGCAGTTAAATGCCCACCATCCATCGCAACTAACGTTGTTAATACCACAATAGCATGTGCTCAAAATACCCCCTTTCTTTATGAAGCTCCTAACCAAGACTCACAATGGGAAGCTCACTTTGCGAATATGCAGCAGAGGAAAATGTGATGAACGGATTCTTCTCATCCCTTTTTTTTTTTTTTAAAATATTTTCATTTTTAAAAATTGTTTTTTTTTAATCCTGTCGCATAGAGATAGATTTATAGATCCATAGAAGGACAGTAGTACTTCCTTTAATAGTTTCCGTGTCGACGTTTAATGTTTTTATGATAAGTTGTTTTTTTGTTTTAAACAGGTCAGGTTAGATCATTGCCGTAGTAGAATACTGTTTTAAGTGAGAGGAAGGATTTCTTTTTTTACATTGTCAAAGTTTCACCTACCGCGCGTAGTGGATTGTGACAACGATAGGACGTTTTTACATTATTTCCTTAATAAAAGATTTGATTAACTCACTACAATGAGCAGAGCAAGTGATGACGAAAGAGAAGCGAGATTAGACGACAGTGACGATGATGAAGAAATGGATGACGATGAGGAAGGTCGTTTGGATCCACTGATAGTCCCTGACACTGATAGAGGCGACAAACACAGTCCTGTAGATGTAAAACCACTCAGAGATAGGGTATGTCAACCTTTACAACTAAAAATAGCATTACAGTATAACAACAATAAACAACAACAACAGATCACAACGAGGTTTATGACTAAATACGAAAGAGCTCGTATTCTTGGTATCCGTGCCCTTCAAATCAGTATGGGAGCTCCAATAAAAGTTGAATTGGGTGGGGCAACTGATCCCCTGATCATCGCATCGAAAGAGCTCAGAGACAAAAAAGTTCCGATAATAATTCGTAGAAATCTTCCTGATGGATCTTTTGAGGTGTGCTATTGGTTCTTTTTGTTGGTTAGCAATTCAAGTTCCTTGTGTCTGGTTTTAATCCGTTCTCTTTGTACCATTGTTCGGTAGAAAGAGAATTGTGGCAGCGTAGCTACAGTAGAAGTAAAAAGTGAGGTTTTGCTGGTTCTTTTTTTTTTTTTTTTTTTACACAGTTGCGGTATATAAATAATAACACAAAATCAGGATTGGCCAATTGACGACTTAGTTGTCGAGATGGATCGAACAATTGACACAAGATATAAAAATGTATACGATCGTGTCGCCCCACCAGATCTTAAGCCAGCGTAAATACTTTGTTACTTTTTTTTCTCGGTATTTAATGAAATTATTTCTGTTATGTATTATCCGTGATTGTTTTTTTTTTTATTTTAATGAAACATCGGTAATACGACATTGCCATTTGCTAAGGTCACACTCTCGAGTGTATTAGCTTCTTCAATTAAGCAGCCCCAATACCGAAAATTAATCATTTTTTTTTTTTTGGTTATGGAAGCTTGTTTGGATGGATTTTCCTTAAAGCATTCTTTTTCGGATTGTTTTTTGAGGAAGAATCAACAGTTAAAAAAAAAAAAAAAAAAAAAAGAAGAAATCGTTATGTCACACAAGCTGAATATCACTTTATGATAATTGAAAAAAAAAAAAAATGAATTGACCCGGAATCGAACTAAAATAATATTATTATATTAAAAAAAAAAAACAGCATTTTAATATGAGTGACGAGGAGGAAAATGAATTAGAAGAACAGGAAGAAGAGGAACAAGAAGGAGCAGAGGAAGACGCAGAAATAGAAGAAACGCCTGAGGAGGTTGACGAAGCTCCTCCTGAAAAGGAATGGAAAGAGAGCATCCAGTTCTATGCTGCATTTATCGATGACAAAGTAGTTACGGTGAGAGTTTCTGAAACTTTAAATCTCCCAAAATGGGCAACAGAAGCCCTGTCAGACTCTCTTTATTGGATGCAAAAAAGTATTGAAAAAGCAAAAGAAACAGACGAACCCGTCAACCCGAACATGCAACTTACCATCGAATCTAGTGGGTCAGGGTACTTTGAACTTAGAGAGAAACGAGCTGAAGAAGCTCCGGAACAAGAAAAGGAAGCGACTGGTGAAGAAGAAGAACAAGAAAGGGAGGCAGCCGATGACGTTGAAGTTCCGAATCCAGAAATCGACGTCGACTTACTAACACTCGTAATTGAAGTAAGCCCATCATGTGCTGGGTACTTAATATCATTAGAAAACACGTCATTGAAATCTTCGGTTGAATGGTGTGGATCTACCCTCTCTCATAACAAAGATTACAACACAGCCTTCCTTCTTGCAATTGAAAGCTCTAGGCAATTCAATCCAAAAATAAATCTTTCAGTGAATTTTAATTATTTCTTTGAAAGAGATGATAAAACAGAAGAATCCTACACTCGATACGGCAGTCTACTTCAAGAATGGCTTTCACACGGTCTGTTACCAGACAGATTCCCAAGTCCTTATTGGTTAAATAGCCATCACGATATTAATTTTCTTCATAAGATGTTGTTCTTATTACCTCATTCAGCAATTGATAAGCTTTGTACTGTTCCTGAGGTTTCTGAAGACGAGGAGGGTACTTCGGAACAGCAGCCGTTTTTACCGAAATACCTAGGAGATGTTATCAAGGAGTTTCAGGGACTTTCTGGGTTGAAATTTCCGAAATCTTTGAAAATCGTATGTCCGACAATGCCAGAAATCAGTGGAGTGTATCACCAACGAGGAAAATGCTGCGAACGACCTCGATACTGGTATGGAGATTCAGTGACAACATCTGTTTCGTACGACATCACTTATTCTGACGTCTATGGCTGGAGGCTTAGTGTTGTTGGAGGTGAAGCTCTGTTTTCATGTGGTGTTTCTGGATCTGATTTATTCCCAATGATGCCGGACAGATGGATTCACAAATCATGTCAACAAATAAACGACAAGAGGGAACTACTATTCATTACTCCGTTGAATTTATTTAATATCATACCCAAGTTGAAACACCTTGAGAAGTCATCTACAGAAGATCCAATTATGTCTTATGTTTATACAGAAAGGAGTGCTCCACCGAGACATCTCAGACTTTATTTTTCTGATTTGTTATTACTGTTGTTGGCATTTGGAGTTAAGTATGGTCTTGTTGTTCAACTTAGAAGGCTTTTGAAGTATAAAACAGAAAAGAAACGTCATGTGGGTGAACCAACAGGGTTCTATCATCTGTTGTTGATGTCTGTACCGAAGATTCACGATGAATCGACTGTGTTGGGGATTTTCGATTTAGCTCCGATGGTCGTTGGTCCCTTGGGACTCGTTGAATTGAAACCATTTTTAACGGAGATAGTCTCATCTGAATTCGTGTCTGAGAAACAGCTTCAATACCTTTTAAGTTTGATATATCACAATGTGATTCACGCGGATGTGTTTGGTACTTCTAAGGCATCGTCACTCACTCTCGATCTCTCATCCTTCGTTCAAAAAGCTGCTGAATTCAACAAGCAATACGAAAAAGCTTACGAATTGCTTATACAAAATCCAGTTACCATAGTAGAAGATTTAAAACAACTCGTGGCAGCTGTTCCGATAAGGTGGAATGCTCATTTCATGTATAAGGCTGTCGTTGCTAATTGTATTACTGTGGTAGGCTGGTTATTAGAATCAGGTTTTGCTCCAAAATGTCAAAAACTTCCTTATCAGGTATGCACTTCTTTTTTTTTTTTTTTGACATGACCATTTTTTAAAAAAAAAAAAAAAAAAATCAACAAACACCTCCCACTAGGAACCACTACCACTAATACCTGTTGTGATGGAACACAAGCTCACAGATATGTTACTTATGTTGATTGAGAGAGGGTATTCCTTAAACTCTGGTTGGTTAGACAGTAAAGAGTACGGCGTCACTTTCATCGAAAATCAATTTAACCCTGAAGATGCGAACACGATTCTTAAAGCTTGGCGTTCAAAGGAAGAGTCCAGGTCTATTGACCCAACTACTACATTTGGAATGTTGAGAAGGATTGGTAATTAATTAATGGAAGACTAACCTTCTTCCTGATGCACCTTCTCGATGTACAAAAAAAAAAAAACAACAAAAAAACACACGACACTCTAACTGTATTTTACCCGAAGGCGAGATTGTGTTTTTTTTTTTTTTTTTTTTTTTTTTTTTTTTCCCGACACAACAACACCAACCTGAAAAAGGTAGTTTGATCTACGAAGGTAATTCCCTTTAGTCATCACATTTATTATTATTTTTTTTTTTTTTAAAACAAACAGGTGGGTTAATCAAGAAGTATGAGCTTATAAACGACTCCAAGTTTAACAATAACGCAGTATAAACCTATAAACTACTTCTTTAATAATATTATTCATAATAAAAAAAAGGATTACACATTTACACACATAAATATGTTGGGTGGACTCAACATAGAGCTTCCTTCATCTCAGTTAGATAGAGTGTTTTGTAGAAGACTGAAAGTATCAAGGCATGAGGGAAAGGTTCACAGTGACTATTACAATGATAGTCAAGATGATGTTTTGTTGTCGGATTTACCGATATCGAGAGAGGAATGTTCAGCTGATGATGATGATGATGATGGTGATGATAAAACTATTATTAAATATTTAAAACAACAACTAATGGAAACAAAAAATGAAATTCAAAAATTACAAAATCTTTTCAGTGATTGCACCATAACTGAATTCAGTTGTTGTGATATTCCCAAAGACATAACGAGTGCTGATATTTATATTCAATGCGATTCTACTGATGTTATAGACGTTGGATCTCAAACATGTTTTACTCAGGACTGTTCATCATGTTTAGAATACAGTAACAGAATATTCGAGTGTGAGAGAATGCTTTCTGATTGGCATTCCAAAAAATCAGATTTCACACTCAAAGAAGCAGAATGTCAACGTCTTCGAACGATATTAAATTTCAGTCAATTGAAAAAAGATTCTGACAGAATGAGAGCTGCGGAAGCTGACGCACTTTCAATTAGAAAGGAACTTGGGAAGCAGGCGTCACAAGCGAGGTATGTTAAACGAATGCAATTGGAACTTGATAGACTTCGAGATGTCGAGAAAGAATACACATCAGTCAGAGAAGCTCTTGCTAAGGATCGACTGCAAGCACCGACACATATCCGAAAAAGAGTTGTTGATCACGAGAGTCGACGTCTTAGTGAAGAACGATTAGCGATGAGTCGAATTCTACGAGGTGACCCTTCAACACAACAACGTAGAACCAATCCAACCAAACAGAGAATTACTAATCAACTTAGTAATCATAGCCAAGTTGAATATTGTCATTCTGTTGGTGAGGAAGTCATAGCTGCTGCTCCTCCAACCCCACCAGCTGCTGTTGATGATCAGAATACTTCTTTTGGTACAATATGTTGTCGTATGCAAGAATGGATTAAGAATAAAAAGAAAGCTGAAGCTGTCAAAGAACAAAAACAACCAAATAAATCCTCAAAAGAAACAACAAAGCGACACCGGGTTTCTAGTGCTCCTCCAGGTGGGAGGAAATCACCTGTTCCCGTAATACCAACTGACAACAATCGAAATTGTGGTTCTGAGAGACCCAGCACTCACAGAGGAGAGAAACCATCTTATTTACATCAACACCCGCCACTTCCTAGACAGTCTGCTCGTTCAACTCGTGTTTTGTAGTAATCTTTTTTTTTTGTATTTATTTCTGCTTTATATTCGCCCAGAAGAATTGAATAGCTGCGTTCCTCCATGAAGTTAGGGGGTAGATTTTCTTCTTCGTTTTTCTTGCTGTTGACCGTAAGTGCGGGTTACAGTTTTCCTTTTCCTTTTTTTTTTTTTTTTTTTTTTTTGTTTTGTTTTTTAGGTTACGTAATTAAGTAAATGCGCAATACCTATTTTCTCACTTTTTTTTTCTCTTTTTTTTCTTCGTGTTGACATTGCTTACTACCCAACTGAATGACTATTTGCATCCTAACCAGATTGATTTCCCTTCAGAAAAGTTTTAACTTATTATGTGTTAGTTTATCATATTAAAGAGTTACAGATGATTGTTTTGAGTGTTCATAATATCGACGTGTGGTCGGGGAGTCGATCATCAATAAAACTGGTTTGGAGCTCATTTTGTTGGTTCTTCACGGCGTGCAGGAATACACGTCTTTTTTTTTCTTATCATCAGTCATGTTTAATAATTGAAAAAAAAAAAAAAAAAAAAACTTTCTTATGTTATTTGGTTATTTGTTTTTTATGCATAATCATGTATTTACACTTCTTCCCTTTTTTTTTTTCTTATTTTATTTTTTTTTAGTGATTATTATTTTTAAAAATTGTAATAACAATTAAGTTTTTTTAATTCAGACACAACCCAATGCAGCCAGACTACACAGGGAAGTTTAAGGTTGAATACGCGAAAAGTGGAAAGTCAAAATGCGCAACATGCCAGCAACTTATAAACAAAGACGATCTTCGTATGGGAGCCATGGTTAACAGTACAAAATTCGATGGTCAATACCCAATGTGGTCTCACATGAGTTGCTTCGAAGACAGATGGATGTTAAAAAACTCTGAACTCTTCACTTCTGCTGACAACGTTTCAGGAATTGAGAATTTAAAACCGAAAGACATGAAACTCGTCAAGGGACTGGTCTCTGAAGGTGATACAGAAACAGCTGTTAAAATGACGAAGGAAGAAAAAGAATTGGCAGATGAATCGAAAAAGATTTGGAAAATAAAACAAAAACTGGAAGGATTAACAAACAAGGAAATGAAAGAACTCCTTGAATATAACGATCAGCCTTGCAGTGGGAAGATCTTCGGTGGAGAACAGCATTGCCTGTCTAGGATTGCTGACGGAATGATGTTTGGTGCTCTCGACAAGTGCGATGAATGTGAAGAAGGAGATCTTCGATTCGTGAAAGGAAACTACGTCTGCACTGGATCTATTGACGCTTTCACGAAGTGCTCGTACACATCTACAGATGCTGACAGATCAGCGTGGAAGGTACCAAAGTCACTGCGAGACACAAACGATTACCTCTCGTCATACAAATATAAGAAACCATCAAAAGCAAAGATCACCGGACTTACAATAACTGCGGAGCTTAGCGATCAAAAGAGAAAAGCAAAACTCGAGGCAAGCGATTCCGAAGACGAGGATCTTGACAGTGAAAAACAATCGAGAAAAAAATCAAAAAAAGCCTTGGCAGGTTTGAATATTTCATTCTGTGGAAAGGTTAAGTGGTCACTTCCAAAATTTCGTAAACTAGTCGAGCAATTCGGTGGCGCATACGTATCCGAAACGACTTCTAAAATTCATTATTTAGTCTCAAGTAAGAAATCATCATCAAACAAGAAATATAAAGAAGTCAAGAAGTCCAACGGGATCATCGTCACCGAAGACTGGCTTGACCAACTCATTGAAACTGAAGAACTCCCAAGTAGAGAACACCTGGAAGATATGTGCTTAGAAAACCAACCTGAAGAAACTGAGAGAGAAAAGCGAATTAGACTAGCAGACGAAGCGGCAATCGAATCTGAGAGAAAAAGATCAGAAAATGAGACCACTGAGGAATATACTGAAAAATTACGAACGACTTCCACAAGACAAAAACTCAAAGTTAAGGGAGCAGCTGCTGTCGAGCCTACTTCTGGAATGGTCGATAGTGGAACTGTCTTCACCGAAAAAAAAGCTGTTTATTCCGTCACAATGAACCACGTCGATCTCGTGAGTGGGAAGAACAGCTACTACATCTTACAGTTAATCTCCCATGATAAAAAAAAGCAATGGGCAATTTTTAGGAAATGGGGAAAAACTGCGAGCAACATAGGAGACGACAAGATTGAGCATTTCCCGGTTTTGAGTACCGCAAAAAGAGATTTTGCGAAAATATTTGAAGATAAAACTGGAAATAGTTGGGAAGATTATCTTGATGGAGACTTTGAGAAACAACCTGGAAAAATGGAAGTTTTGGAAATGGATTTTGGAGCCGACAACGATGATGCCATTAAAAAAACAAAAACAGCCACTGAACGAGAATATGACGGCGAACTTGATAAACAAACTCGTGAACTCGTTGAATTAATATTCGACATCACTGCGATGGAGGATTGTCTTCTGGAAATGGAAATCAACACTTCTGAAATGCCTCTCGGGAAACTATCAAAAGGAACTTTAAAAAAAGGTCTCGCAGCACTGAGTGATCTCCAATCGTTTTTAAACGAACACAAAGATACTGAATACGAAAGTGATGATTCGAGTGATGTAAAAAATCGTCGTAAATATGTCAATCGCTTGACAGGATTAACCAACAAGTTCTATACTTATATACCTCACTGTACTCCCGAAGGACAGTCTGCACCAGCCATCGTTGACACTCTTGAGAAGTTAAAAGCAAAGAATGAGTTGGTTCAGTCTCTTATGAACATGGAAATAGCAACTACACTAATGTCAGTCGGTGATGACGATGTCCATCCTATTGATGCTCACTATGAAAAATTAAAATGTGATTTCACTTCAATCAGTAAGAGAGACAAGACTTGGAAAATGATAAACACCTATCTTCAAAATACTCACGCTCCTTCTCATTCGGATTACACTCTCGATTTGACCAGCCTATGGGAGATTGACAGAGAAGGTGAAGAACAAAAATTTGAAAAATACGAAGATGACGACAACCGAATGCTACTTTGGCACGGAAGCAGAATAACAAACTGGGGAGGTATTCTTTCTCAAGGGTTGAGAATTGCTCCTCCGGAAGCGCCAACTACTGGATACATGTTTGGAAAAGGTGTTTACTTTGCTGACATGTCTTCGAAATCTGCTAACTATTGCTACACCACATCAGACAAGACTACTGGAGTTATGGTTTTGTGTGAAGTCGCATTGGGAAAAAAACCATTCACGTGTCACAAAGCAAACTACGTCGATAAACTTCCGAAGGGTTCTATTTCATGTTATGGTGAAGGAACGATGGCTCCGAATCCAAGTAAGTCGGTGGAACTTGATAACGGTTGCGTCGTACCAAGTGGTAAACCTAAAGAAATAAAAGTAAAAAGTAGCTTAAAGTATAACGAGTTCATTGTTTATGATGTTGAGCAAATCAGAATGAAATACTTACTGCAGTTAAAATTTAACTACAACAAAAAATGTGGAACTTTTTTTTAGTAGTTTTTTTTTTTTTTAATTTTTATTATAGAAGGAAGTGTTTTTATTTATTTATTATTATTTAAAAGAGCGGTAAGAGGCCTTCACCCATATTCGTTTTATTGCCTTATCGTCACTGCTTTTTTTTTTTTTTTTTTTGATTTTCTTATTGTGTTATTGTGGTAAACTTTTTTTTTGTTTTGTGTTTTTGTTTTATTTTTAATTTTTCTGACAGAATAAAATAATAATCAAATGTCACCTCCTATCACAGATGCCGACAGTTATCAGAAAGAGTGCCGTGTAAACAACTTACCTCTTCCAACTGTAGCTGCTGATTTGTGATATCTGCCGTGTCCTATGCAAGTGATTCTTTGTACCTCATTGAAAACTTCACCCCATCAGGAATTACTGAACAAGATCAAAAGGCTCAATTGTATATTTTTTTTGTTTTCTAACAGAGAAACACATAGTCAGATGTCACTCCCATCAACTATGAGAGCGGTGATCGCAGAAGGAGGAAAGTGTCTCATAAAAAAGCTACCTCTTCCAACTGTAGCTGCTGGAGAAGTGATGGTAAAAGTAAAATCAACATCAGTAAACAGAGCTGACACCCTACAGAGAAAGGGAATGTATCCGGTACCAAAAGGTGTAACACCAGTTCTTGGTTTAGAAATGAGTGGAACTGTTATAAACAATTCAACCAACTGGAAAGCAGGAGATGAAGTCATGGGTCTTCTATCTGGTGGTGGTTATGCAGAATACTGTTCAGTCGATGAAGGACTGTTGATGCCAGTCCCAAAAGGTCACACACTTGACAGTGCTGCAGCCATACCTGAAACATGGATTACTGCGTACCAACTTCTTCATTCTGTTGGTCATTTACAAAGTAATGATGTTGTTATTGTTCACGCTGCTGGTTCCGGTGTCGGTACCGCTGCCATCCAACTGGCATCGAAAGTAGACGGAACTGTTGTTGTAGCAACGGCTGGGACTGATGAAAAATTGAAAGTAGCAACTGAGCTGGGTGCGACTCACGCATTCAACTACAAACAATGTAACTGGAGTGACGAAATGAAGAAAGTAGTGCCATCTGGTGCCGACCTTATACTTGACCCGGTAGGTGGGTCTTATGTGGCTCAGAATTGCAGTGCTATTGCTGTGGATGGTAGATGGGTGTTGTATGGTCTTATGGGTGGTATTAAAATAGGAGATTATCCCGTTCTTCCAAAACTCCTCTCTAAGCGTGCTGCTCTCCTCCCGAGTACCCTCCGCAGTCGGTCTCTTGAATACCGAACTCGATTGGTGTCTGAATTCTCGAAAAATTTAGAAAATTTTGAAAATGATTTTAGAGTTGTATTCGATAAGTCATTCGATCTTGACTCTATCCAAGAAGCTCACGACTACATGGAAACAAACGCTAACATCGGAAAACTGTTAGTTAGAGTTAGTTAAAATAGGTCATTCGATTCCCACATGGGATTCTTATTTAACTTTTGTAACACTTTCTTAGAAAACTTACTTACCATTAATTCAATCAAAACAGTTTTTTTTAAATAGATTTTTCTGTTCCTTTTTTTTTTTTCCCCTCTTCTTTTGTCCACCTGCTCTTCTGTCATAAACCATGTCGTCATTGGGATTGTTCCAACAGCCAAGTTACATTACCATCGGTAACGAGTATGAACCACCAAAAGACACAAAGAGCGACCGATTTAAAGGAAAGGGTATGTACACTGGACCAGGTGGTGGTACTTTTTCGGGTGAAATAAGATCCCTGCATGAAGGAGATAAATATGTTGACCCTGGTCTTAGGGAACGTAAAGCAGAGAAAGAGAGAAATGCGAATGCGAGAAGGGGAAATGATGTTTTTAAATTTAGCAGTCCGGGAAAGAAAAGTACTGGTCCAGGAAACTACTACGGGACGTTTGCTGAGAAGCCGTACACTCACGAAACGGAATATAACGTTTTGAAGAAGGGTGAGATCATGGAGCGAAGCACTAAACCAGTTCCTAAAAATTTCCTAACGACACCAGGAAGGAAAGGAACATATGGCTATCCTGGTACCACCTTAGGAGACGGTTCTCGTTACATAAGCAACCCATTCAGAGACAATCACCCTGGTGTCGATGCACGCGATTCAAACAAAGGCTGTGTAGGACCACCATTTAAAGCAAGCTGTAAACCTTCTTCTTGTTTTGATTCATCAAACTCTGGTGTAAGTAAAGTGTACAGTATTGATAGACCCCTACCATGTAAAAGGTTGCCATCGTTGATTGAGAAGCGTCCTTTACAACCCTGGAAACCAGGTAATCCTCCAAAAAAAGGATATAATTGCACTCTAACATCATTTCCTCAATACAAAGAAGATCCTTATGAAATGAGGAGGAGGGAACCGGCAAAACAACTTCCATCAGTTGTGTGGAAGCCAATCAGCGGGGTAAAGTCAACTCCAACACGCACTGTTTATACAGGACCGTAGTATATAAAAGAATACGACGATGTTATTTTTTATCCAGTTTTTCAATTATTTTTGTTTTGCCTGGTATTTTTATTATTATTATTACAATTGTTACCTCTCATTGTGACGGTTTTTTTTTTCATTCTCCAATGGAGAGAGTCAACAAAAAAAAAAAAAAAAAAAAAAAAAAAAAGCCACACGAAATTATGTGCTGGCGGTGTTTGTTGTTTTTGTTTCTACCACCGGATTTGCTGCTCTCTGGTTGAAGGATATTGGGATGATTTTTTTTTTTTTTTTTGTTAAAAATACTCACGAAAGTTAAGGAACCGGGAAGGGAAGGGAAACGAAGAAAAAAAAAATAGAAAACACAAAGTCTTTCGGCCCTTTCTTGATCCTTCTCTCTAATAACTATTGCCAGTGGAAAAGAGTGAAGGAAAAAAAATTTTTTTTTTGTCGGTCCCCAGTTTACACTGTTGGTCTTGTTGTGTTTTCCTTGCCATCTTGAAATTCCTTCTCTTGTATGCCGTCACTGGAAGATTTGTTCTCTGGGTCTGTTGGATAGACAGATCCCTTGCTATTGCTGTCACTTCCTTTCTTCTTTTATTGTGTTCCCTCGTGAAGAGACATTCAGCTCTCACAGGAATAATATTCCATTCGTAACCAGTAGCGTTCTGTATATCATTACCTGACTGCTACGTCTACGAGGTGTCGGTCCAGAGTTGCTGTCCAGCAACGAAGTAGTCCATTATTCATCTTATTTTTGTAGTAGTATTCTTCCCCACACTCAAGTTACCCCCCTCCTCGCGTTTCATTTACACGCACCTGATGAATATACTCTTCACAGAGATGTATAGCTGCCTTGGTCTCTCTCTCCCTCTCTTTCTTGAAAAAAAACAATTGGAAATACAAAAAAAAAAAAAAAAAAAATGACACATTTTTTCCTGGTGGGCTTTCGCCTTCTCTGGTTGTTGAGTGTATCAATTGTTGTTTTTGCCCATCTATCTTTCTTTTCTTTTCTTTTTATTTTTTTTTTCTTCCTATTCAAAGACAAAAAAAAACAAAAAAAAAAAAGAGAGGTTGTGCTTTTTCTCTTCCCCCTTTCCTTTTTTGCCTGAAAAATTATTTTTTTTCCAGAACTTCAGAGTTCGATCCTTCTTCTCATAATTTTTGATTAACAGGTTCACGTAACACATGACGTCAGTTTGGTAGTTTGTGTACTTCTTCAGTTTTGTTATTGTCAAATAGTATTTAATGAATTCATTCTAAACTCATCTCCAGGACATATTTAATCTCCTTTAAAAAACAACAACAACAACAACCAGCAGTATGACTGTTGTATCCCTAAATGAGTACACTGCTAACCCTCAGGTTGTAAAAGCAAGAGCACAGGTTTTAAAAAATTTGATTGACGGAATTTGTATCGAAGTTGCAAAGGTACAGGTAGCAGTAGCGCAGTCTCATGTTCCAACGTTGTATGACTCTAAGGTACCAGTTGATATTGAAATGACCGGTTATCTTGTAAGATGGGTCACTTACACTTCAAGGAACAGCGATGTGTTGATTGCCGCCGCTTTGTTGATTGACAGGTTCCTTAGAAAGTCTCAAATTACTTTAACGTGTTTCAACATGCACAGGATTACTCTTGGAGCGCTCATCACAGCTGAGAAACTTATGCTTGACACTCCGTACAAGAACTCTTACTATGCTCAGATTGGTGGTGTTTCTCTGATGGAAATTTCAAGAATTGAAAAAGCGTTTTTAATCGACTGTGATTTCGAAGTTTTTATCTCAAAAGATGATTTTGAGAGATACAGTTTGTTCTTCGTAAATTGTGAAGCAAAATTAGTTTCACAGCAACAACACATTCAACAGCCACAACAACCTCGCAATATTGTCGTTCAACGTATTCCTCAACAAAACGTTCAACAATGTGTCGCTACGTCGTTACCAGCGTATCAAGTGGTTCAGGTAAGAGCTTAAGTCTTATTGTTTTTCTAAACATAAAAGGGGATTTGTTTGGTATTGGTTCTTGAAAACATTTTTTCCAACACCCTCTTATTTGATTTAAGAATTAAAAAAGATTTTAAAAAAAAAAACAAAAAACAAAAAAAAAATCATGTCAGTTTATCCGGTTAAAACCTAATTAGATAAACTTGATGCGAACTTTCAGATATGGTAGCTGAATATACATGAGCTACGTTTTTTTTTTTTTTTTTTTTTTTTTTTTTTTTGCCACCTTTAAAAAAAAAAAAAAAAAAAAAAAGAGAGAAAAAAAATTATGTTTAGATAATAACATTGCAATCAAATGACAACATTGCCGACGATTTCGTGCTCCTGTCAAAAAAATTATGATGATGATGCATAAAACTTAGAACGAAAGAAGAAAAACGAAAAAAAAAAAAACAAACAGACGAATAAACAGAATGTAAAAAGAGAAATGAAATGCTACATACTACCAGAACAAAAAAAAAAAAAAAAAAAAAAAAAGAAAAAAACGGAACCGCTGCTACAGGCACGTGGGTTGCCATCTTTTTTAGCAACGAGAATGACTAAGAAAGAAAAACATTGAAAAAAAAAAAAACAATTTTATATAATGTAAATTAATACAACATTAGTTCTAGTACGTTGGTCGGCTTTTATCTGCTGCCGCGTTTCGTGAAATCTTTCGACCTGTTTGTTGGATTTTTATTTTACTTTTTTTTTTGCTCCCTTCACCCTTTTTTTTTTTTCCATTCTTTCACTACGCCTTCAAAAGTGTGGGGGAAAAAAAAAAAAAAAAAAACATAATACTAATACTAATACTAATAAATAAATAATTAGAAGGGTTTTAAGAACGAAGAAAAAAAAGAACACATAACTTCAATACTGAAGACAAAACCCATTCTGCTATGTTGCTGGATCGGTCCTTTCGGTGGATGTGTGGACCTGGTTCCAGCTCCCAGTTAGTTATTTTCGTGAAATTTCGCAATTTTTTTTTTTTTTTATAATTATTTTTTTATAGGTCTGTACAAAGCAATCTTTTTTAAACCCTATTTTTTTTTTTTTTTTGTTGAATTCGTACCCTCCCGTAGCCTCTACCTGTCATATATTCGTTTCTTGAGATAGGTTTTCCCTTTTCTTGTATCACACCTAACTTGTTGTTGTCATCGATTTTTTTTTTTTTTTTTTTTGCTTTCTTTTGCCCTAACATGTGTAGGGTCAGAAAAGACGATGCAGAACTCTTTTTTTTTTTTTTTTTTTTTTGAGTACTTTTCGTGACACAAAAACAAACAAAAACGAAACAATTTGAGTATTTATGGGTTCAGGCTTAATGTTTGACAACTGTTTTTTTTTTTTTTTATATATTTATTCTTATTTATAATATTATATTGGGTGAATGTGTCTGTTAGATACCTAAAGGAAACGGAGGGGAAAAAAAAAAAAAAAAAAAGCTTCTGAACGCGCCCCGTCATTCCTTTTTCTTTTTCTTTTTTTTTTTTTTGATCTCTTCCCCGTACCCTAACAGAAATATATATATGCTGTTGTATGAAAGCGACTATTCTTACGTTCGGTTAGGCTATTTTTTTTTCTTTTTCTTTTTTTTTTCCCCCCCGACCCTCTTTTTTCTTAATTTTACAAACCGTGTATATTTTTTATTTCTTTTTTGTTTCTCCTTTTCCTTTGCAATTGTTGCTCTTGGCAGTAGATGGTGGAGGTCTAGCTGTTCCCTTATTGAAAAGAGAAGAAAAAAAAAGAAAAAAAAACAAAGAAAAAAAAAAGAGAGAAGGAAAAAAAAAAAAAAAAAAAAAAAAAAAGGGAAAAAAAAAAAAACCGAACGTAGTGGGTGTGCATTTACCGTAAATTTCCAGTTATCTTCTTCTTTTTCTTTTCTTTTTTTCAAAAAAAATAAATAAAAAAAAACGGCATTCTTTCTGTCCCTTCCTCACATTTTGCTTCCCGTTCCCATATTGCAGCCCGTTGCCTGGGCCATGCCTGTCGAAAGTCTCGTTGGAAACGAAAGGCATTTTTTTCCTCCCCATCCGTAAGCCTATGTCTCGACGTTTTCCTTTTGCTCGTACTGTTAGGGATCTCCGGTAAACAGTAAATTTAAAAAAAAAGTAATAAAAAAAAAGGACATGAACACATGATCGAATGGAATTCCTTTTTATCTCCCCTCCAGTGTGACTTATTCTCTTTTTTGAGGTCACTCGTTGATAAAAAAAAGATACCAAGAAGACGATTTTTGTTTTCTTACTCGCGTTTTGTTGTGTCCTGTGTGCGCATTGAAAGTCTTTTTAGATGAGCGTATGCCTTTCCTCCTTCTTATCTTTCTTTTTTTTTATTGGAAGAACTGCTGATTTTTGAAAATCTTTTTATTTTATGTTTTTGTTTTGCTCCCTTGCAAAACAAAATTTTCAGTGGCAGTCTTATTCTTAAGCAATGCGACAGCAACAAGTCAAAACTACTCAGCATCATGGGGATGGACATCACGGGGGAAAAACGTTTCCTCGACGAACACCTGTTGATAATTGTTGTTCTTGCTGCGCGATTCTTCCAAAAAAAAAAAAAAGGGGGGTTCTGTTCTGTTCTTTCCTTTTTTTTTTTTTTTTGTTTTTTTTTCTTCTCTTTCTTTTATTCCACAGTCTTATCAATTAACCTTATATTCGTAACGAATGGCCACAAGACTATATGGGAAAATTCTTGCATGCGTACCATAGAGCGCGCATTGCTTGATAATTTTGAGTAAAGAAAAATAAATTGATCTGGCCGTGTATTGTACGGCCTACCCCCCTCGTAACTGTATTATTGTCATTCACAGAGCGCCTATTGAAAATATTAAATAGCTGTGTTGGGCCATTTTTTTTAAATTTTTTTTTAAAAAATATTTGTTTTTACTGTATTTTTCAACGACGGTTAATTAATCAGGTAAGAAGCAAATAAAAAATCAACATATTTTTTTCCCCCACCCTTTTTTTTTGTTTTCTTTCTGTCGTTCCCAATTTCCGATTCGAGTTTTTGATCGGCGACTTGTGTCTGTGCAACATTTGAATCATAAAACCAAAAGAACGAAAAATTCTTTTTAAAAATAAAATTCGACGTGCAGATGACAGACTAGTAAACTCCTTTTTTTTTTTATTCTCCTTTTTTAATGTTTTTAAATTCTCTTTCCTCTCTTCAAAATATTTTTTTTCGATATATTATTTACCTTTTTTTTTTTAAATTTTTTTTAAAAAATAATTGTTCTAAAATATCTTTTTAGTCTTCTTTTCTTCTCAGTTCCTTTCGCTGCGTTTCACCATACCTGATATTTACTTTTTAAGAAAAAACGAAAAATAAAATAAAACGGTCCTTTTTTTTTTAAAAAGGGGTATGGTCCCTCTTTTTTTATTTTATTTTATTTTTTTTTTTTTGTTGGGCTAAGTATGGTGCTTCAAAAAAAAAAAAAAAAAAAAAAAAAAAAATCTAAAAAAAGAAACATAACTTATGGTAGTTGTTTGTAGTGGCGTAATTGAGGTTCAACGGCAAACCAGGATACGCACCTGATCAACATGGTCTAGCTTCCTTATTTACTTTATTATTATTCCTGTATTGCGTTTTACAATAAAAAAAAAAGGTATTATGGAGAATGCTGGGAAACTTTTGCACACTCTCAGGCTGTCTACTCATGTCTGATAGACATAGCAGTGGAAGCTTTGTCAAGAGAGAGGGAGTGTAATTTCTCGCATAATTTCTTCCTCATGCACTTTTTTTTTTTTAAATTTTTCCTTTCCTCCTGTATGTTGCTACTTCGTCTCCTTTTCCTTCTTTGAGATCACCGTTCTACGGATGTGCTTTTTCTTCTTTTTTTTTTTTTCTCTCCTTTTCTTATTAATTAACAAGTAATTTCATTTCACTTTTTTTTTTTTTTTTTTTTTTCCCCTTCACTAAGCCCCACACTCTCCCCGTTCTTTGATGCGTGATAGCGGTAGATTTTTCCCGCATCACGTTTCTTTCCTCTTTCCATTATTATTATTATTATTATTTTTTTTTTTTTTTGTTATGAAGCCAGGGCACACATTGAAATTCAAACCGATGCGTGTTGTTGTGTGTGATCGTTTTATTTTGCATGGGTGAATCCCTGAGTAAAAAAACAAAACAAAACAAAAAAAAAAAAAAAAAAATTCAGAATAAGAACACAAACCTTTCCAATTTCCAATTTTTTTTTTTTTTTTTTTTTTTTTGCGAAAAAAAAAGTTTTTTTTTGTCTTAATTCTCAAACAGGAATTTTATCCATGAGGATACCACTACTCTTCGCGGATTACTTCATTTTATAAGGCGCTTTTCGTCCTTTTTTATTATTATCGAACAAGTCTGCCACCTGTTTTTTTTTTCCCCCTTTCCCCCTTTTTTTTTCTGTTTGTGGGATTCTATAACAGAGCTTCTGAATCCCAGCCAGTCACTGTATCTCAGAACTAATGTTAAATTATCGTTATGTTGTTTATGATACAATACATTTGTATTTTACGTACAAAATCAAACAGTTAACCCCCCTT
This sequence comes from Flectonema sp. DT1601, assembly GCA_964019425.1. Lineage (NCBI taxonomy): Eukaryota > Euglenozoa > Diplonemea > Diplonemida > Diplonemidae > Flectonema > Flectonema sp. DT1601. The sequence goes on along the minus strand of OZ025852.1, from coordinate 141,572 downwards.
TCCCCCTTTTTTCCCCTTCTTTTTTCTGTTTGTGGGATTCTATAACAGAGATTCTGAATCCCAGCCAAATCTGTTATTTTGTCAGCAAACTAGTCCTGGATATGGTCGGCTGGATAGAGGGGAAGCTATCTTCATGTGTCCTTTGTTATTCAGAGAAACTTGTTGGCATATGGAATGGCAGGAGAGAAGAGGGGGAAAAAAAAAAAAAAAAAAAATGTTTGTACTAGGTTTTCTTTTTTTGACTTGTCTTTTTAGATCTTTATTTTTTCCCCATATTCTGTCTTTGCACCTATTTTTAATGTCGCTTTTTTTTCCTTCTTTTTTTGAAGCTTCGTTTTCGTTGGTATGGCATCACCTGTGTCAGCGTTTCTCCCCTTTCCTTTTTTAAGAGATTTAAGCCGCACTTTTACAATATGGTTTCTTTAGTGTGAAATTGTTCTTCTCCTTTTAAAGTCAGTTTCAAGTTACCTTTATATAATTACGGTGTAAGGTTGCTTCTAAAAATATCGTGTCGTACTACTTGCGGGAAAAAAAAAAAAAAAAAAAAAAAAAAAAAGAGAAAATTTTATTTATTTCATTAAAAAGTAGGCATTTGTTAGCGTTATCGGAGAGGAGCTTCTTTTCTCTTTTGTTACGACAGTAAGGCTAACAACGGTAAGAAAAAAAAAAGTTTTAAACAAAGATAGGATGTGACTCTATTGCTGCAGTGTGCGGTGCTGAATAAGTATCGACAGATCTACAGCAGTGAGGAGGTTGCTACTAAGTTTGCAGTCGTTTTCTGTTACAACTTGTAGATTCTCTTTTTTTTTTTTTTTTTTTTTTTTGATGTTCTTTTATCTACCCTTGCTCCCTTCTCCTTTGTTGGGATGAGCAAATTCTTTGTTGTTTAATTCATTTTTTTCTTTTTTTTTTTTTTCTTCTTCTTCACTCTCTATTACTAATTTTGTTTATTATTTTATTCAAAAAGTTAGGGTAAGTTGGAACAGTTCTCGAATGTCTGTTTATCTTATGTGTTGATTTCATTTTTTTTTTGATTTTGATTTCTGTTATGATTTCTATTTTTATTTTTATTTATTTTTTTTTAATTTCCTTTTCTCCATACTCAGAGAAAAGGAAACAAACCTTAACAGCAAAACCGAAATCCTTTTAGGCTTTAATAATTTCCCCACTATCTCGTGTACGTTGGGTTTCTGATTAGGTTTATTTCCCTTTCCCTTTTTTTTTTTTTTTGGTTTTTTTTGTACCTACAAACCCATTGTTCGGTAGAAAGAGAATTGCAACGTTAACTGACCTGACCTGTTTCCTTTATTAGGATTTAGTACTTTAGTTGCGCAACAAACAAAAAACAAAAGTGTGAGTAAAAAAATAAAGTAAAAGTGAAAGTTTTGCCAATTTTCTTTTTTTTAAAAATTATTTTTATAATTGTGGTCTTAGGGGAGGAAGGGGGATGTAAGGACTTGTAGATGGACGCGAGAACCCTCCTCAAGCTATTTTGCTTCTGTGTTTGACTCTTATGGTGGTTGGAAAACTGCACCTATTTTTGCCTCAGTGGATGTCAGCTGTGTGTCTGTTGCGTAATCTCAGCAACGACGACGACAACAACAACAGCAGCACCACTAAAATATAACTTCTCTCTCTACTATTGACGTCGTCTTTTGTCTGACCCAATAACCACAGTTGGAATGGTGAGTGATGGGTCACTATAAATTGTTATCACACGCGTATGTACTTTGGCTTATGGATTACTATGAAAGCCCAAATAGTAGTTCTTTCGAATGAGTATTGTGCATTTACCGATACAGGTTGGGTTTTTGTAATCTAATTATAGTTTTGTGATTTTTTAAAAAAATCAAAAAAAAAAAAAAAAAAAAAGCTAAAAAATTCCTCCCCTAATTATAAGTGGTTTTATTTGCCTTAACCTTTCTCATTGTATGGCTACAATTTTTTTCTTTTCTTCTCCCTCTTTTTTTCCATTTCCTAATCAACTTGTAAGTATTTCATCCATTTCAAGATTTACAAGTAACCAAAACTGATGGATTCAGTGCCTAGGTCTCGTATTTTATATTGCAATTGACTCTAACTTTAGACGTGTTAAGCTGATCGATTCAGCCTTTTGCTTTTTCTTTTTTTTTTTTCCTCTTTTGGAAGAAAGGCTTTTTAAAAAAACAAAAATAAGTACAAGTAGACTGCTCTCCCGTTGTTTTATTATTCAAGGCTAGGCTTTTGCTTTTTAGTCGGTCTTTGAATTTTTCCCGTCGAAAGTCCCTGTTCTTCCATTCATTTTTTATATAACTATATCTCGTTTAGTCTATGAGTTGCTTCTTGATTTTGTGTTACGTTCTGAAGTCCCTAAGGTCAGCCACAAAAAAGAGTATTCTTTTCTTTCTTTTAGTTTGAAGTGTTTCTCTTTTTATTTCCTTACTCAAATTCTCTTCATCTCCCAGGTTTTGTACGTCTTCCGAAAACTGCTTGTGTGGGAAATATAAAATAAAGAAACGAGAAAGCATGAGGCCAAAGTCCATGTCACCCAGCAACAGAATGGAACTTTTTTTTTTATATTTTTATATTTGAGAACAAAGGTGAGGCAAGTGATAAGACGGTCTTCAGCGAAAGACCGAATGACTTCCGTGGTTTCCATATGAAGGATGAGAAAAGTAGGACATCGCTCGTAGAAGTCAGCTAGTTCATTTTTGGTTTTTTTTTTTATGGCTAAATATAAATAAACCGATATTCAAATCTTTACCCGGTTTGCTATTCCTCCTTTGTTTTTTCATTTTATTTCGGTTGTATTTATTTTCTTCTTCATTTTGTCGTAATCGTTTTCATATTTGCAACGCCACATTGCAAGGTTATCTAAATTCGCCTGCAAAAAAAAAAAAAAAAAAAGCGTTTGTGTGTGTTGCAATGTTTTGAAAAATTTATATCGCGAGAACACAAACATCCAAAACATATTTATTTTTCTCCCTTTCTGTTGTCACCTTTTATTATTATTTTTTTACCCCTTTCGCAAACATATGCTCGCTGTCGAGGAATATCTAGAAATGTTTTTATATACGCACACCCGTGTTTTCTTATAATTACATCCTGCCTTCTCCGACCGTTGTTGTTATTATTATTACTATTTTTTTTTTTTTTTTTGTACCACTCAGAAATGCGAAAAAAAAAAAAAAAAATAACCACCTTGCAGTCAGTCAGAGTTCGATCTCTTTATTCCTTATCGACCAACCATGATAACAGCCAGAGATGTCGTAATTGTGTCTTTATAACTAATTAGTCGTCCTGTTAGATTCTTGTCTTCTCTTTGAGGAACTAAAAAAGAGTTTTGTTAACCAGATATTGTTTTTACTGCGCACAACAACAACAACAAAATAATAATAATAAAAAAAAATAAAAATAAAAATGAAGTTTTGTTCACCAACAGAAAAAGTTAAACAGAAAAAACTCGTAATTGGGTTTATCTTTTTTTCCCCTTCAAATGTTTTGTTTTGTGAGGGACGCTTGACATGTCCTTCTTCGACTTAGCATTGAAAAAAAAAAAAAAAAAAAAAAAAAAAAAAAACACGGTTTTTTTTTTTTTCAAAACCAGTGAAATTTTCTTTGTTTTCTCCCCTTATATGATTACTAATCTTAGTATTATGAAGTTTATTACTGTTTTCTACTATTGTCAAACTATCACTATCCTTATATAAATTAGCTCTCCTTTGTTTCGAGCCTTGTGGTTGCTTCCTCGGAAACATTTCTGCATTTTTCAAGTATGAAAACCCTGCTGGGATGGGAATTACCAGAGAGAGGTGCATTAGAAAACCATTAAAGGCGATGAGCGAGGAGATTCTTTTAAAAAAAAAGAAAAAGAAAAAAAAAGCAGCAGTTTTGACTATTATTCCACATCGGATCCTATTCAAAGCAAGATGACACGTAGCCTTTTTAGCAGTATTTTTGCCTTCAATCGCTCAGTGCAGCGATGGTGGGAGTGCTGAATTTGTTTTCGTTCTTTTCTTTTTCTTTTCTTTTTTTTGATTGTCATCAGAGACACAGTGTCCCAATGAGCTCTTTTTGTGTGAAGTAGTTTTTTTGATTATTTCCTACCCATATTTATTATTATATGTTCATGTGATTTACGTCGCATAGCCGACTGTGCTTTCTAAGAGCTCAGTCAAGTAATTCACATGAAGGAAGCTTACGTATACTCTACTGAGACCTTTTGGTAGTTATTTTTGAACACTCGTCACTTACCTGAAAATTGCTCTAGCGACCGCAACGATTGGCGGGGACATTTCGAAAAAAAAAAAAAAAAAAAAAAAAAAAAAAAAGAGGAGAAAAAAAAAGAAAAAAGAAAAGAGCTTGGTGTTACTTATTTCAGATGTTGTTTTAATAAGTGTTTATTGCTATTCCTTCATCCCCCTATTTATTTTTTCGCTGTCGGACGCACACAGCGATCCGGTGAGCAGGAGATCGCTTCATCATAACCACGCGGGTGGAACTGTGATTCCTCGCCTTATATTTTACTATTTGATGCCATCAAGAAAAATGGTGTTTCACAATGTTCTTCTTTTTCTTTGTTGTCCCTTCAAGGGAACAAGACGGGAAAAAAAAAAAAAGAAAAAAAACATAAATTCTCTTCTACCTTTTTGTTGTGTTATTTTGTATAAATGTCACACTTGTGATTGGAAAAAAAAATAATATTTTTTCCCCCCAGGTAATATCTGACTGCCTCTCCTGTTGTTTATTCGCTAAGTGTTGCAAACTTACTAAGCGAACTACAGAGTCCAGTCTTCCTGCTCTTTTCAATCTTAACAAGCCTATCGACTTTTCGTCGAGGTTTTTTATTCAATCAAAAAAATTTGATTTTTCGTTGATATTTAAATTTTTTTTTTTCAATAAAAAAAAAATATTACCTTTCTTGCGGTGCTTCTTTGACAAGCCTCAATGCACTAGGGCATTGTGTAGAGTCTTTTTTGAGTACAACATTTCTTCGCAATGCTTTATATTATTATTCTTTATTACTAACTGGCAAAGTGATGTTTTCGTTGTGCATCAACGTTAGTTTAAAAAAAAAAGGTATCACCGTCCGTCACTTGTCCCCCTACAGATTATTTTTTCCTTACATTTCCCGGTTAGGTTTATTCACGTGCGAATCTTAAATCCTGTTGTATGCGTCAGAGTCCCTTTTCAGAAAAAAAAATAAAAATAAATAAATAAAGAGTTTATTGTGAACAGAATGATGGCTTTACTTTCTGCGTTGTCTTTTTCTTAAACGCATATATATCTCGTTAAATTTGCTTTTTTTTTCTTCTTTTCTTTGAATTCTTTCTTTCGATGTTTTCTTTTTGATAGTTCTGTTTTTGATATGTTTTTCTACTTCAGTAATTAACCTTTCAAAGCAAAACACGGTCTGGATTGAAGTGAATTCCAGCTGGTGACGTTAGGTAACGAGCTGCATGAAAAAAGTCGTTTTGACTCATCTAATCAATAAAGTTTTAGAATTCAGTCCCTTCTCGTTTTTTTTTACGTGTGCGAAGCCAACCTTTTCTCCTTGACGCCAGTCATTCGGCAGCGTTTTTTTAGCAAAAATTAAAAAAAAAAAAAATAAATAAACTTGTCCTATATTCACATCTTGTGAACTAAGGGTTGTGATTTTTTTTCAAAAAAAAAAAAAAAAAAAAATATTTTTTCATTCTCTTTTGGAACTTGTGATATCTTTCTGCAAGAATTGGTGTCAGCGATAAAATATTATTATTTATTCCCCCTTCCTCGGGTATTCCCTGGCTTCTAAATAATTCTGCGTAACCAGGACACGCTCTGACCGCTTATTTATTTCTTTATTATTATTTTTTCTTTCTTCCCCCTCATTCTTTTTGTACGAGAGCCTATTTCCGGTGACCACGCGCCTTCTTTTAGATTCCGCAAACACCGGGGGATAAAAGTGCTGGATTTTATTGTGTTTACTTTTTTCCTTTGTTCAGGTTTAGTCCGCTTTCTCTTCTCTTCCGCAAATCCGCAGAGAGAAGTTTTTTGCGATTTTTTTTTGAATTTTGTTATCGACTGATGTGAAGAAGTAAAAAGAAGAGAAAAAAAAAAAAAAAAAAAAAAGAAAAAAATTAACCTTTCCTTTATTACAAAAAAAAGTAGTAAAAATTAAAACTTACGGAACCTTTATAAACAATTGTTAGTGGGAGAGAGGGATACACGGCATGTACATGAACAGAGGCTCTTCCCTTTTGATTCTGTTTCGGATTTGTTATTCTAGGAACAAGGAAGCAAAAAAAAACTATTTTTTGCTACTGAGTTGCTTTTTTTTCTGTTATGGTCCCGATTCATTCACCTGTCCTTTTGTCTAAGAAAACGTGGAACGAGGAAAGTTATGGAGTCCCGTTCTTATTTCTCTTATCTCTATTCGTCTCAACAAACATGAGCTTGTTTCCAAGCTGTTAGTTGTTTTTATCCGTTTTTAGTTAATATGAGTACAGTGGGGAAAAAAAAAAAAAAATAGACTTACCTGTTGTTAGTTTCTACCATTTTCCTAAGAGGGAGAAAATATTTCTATTGAACTCGTGGGGGGGGGGGTCTTGATCGCTGTTTTATTTCTCAATTTTTTTTTTTAAATTTATTTTTTTATAAAAATCCCAGTAGAAGTTTTAATTTTAAGTCTCTTATACTGTCTGCTCGCGCGGGCGGTGGGTTTAGGTAGTCATTTGTTCCAGGTTATTCTACGTCTCTTATCGTCTGTGAGAGTCTCACGGTTGCTGGTAGCGATGTTACCCCTGTTGAGCTTTTCCTGGCTTTTGGCTCCTAGGCTTCGTAAATAAATAAATTCGGAGGTGTTACTAACGTAGTCAAAAAAAAAAAAAAAAAAATTAAAAAAAAAAAACACCAACAACAACTTACTTTTATGTGGTCGTGAGAACCGCAGCGGAAGTGATTGTGCCCATCAGAGCCCCAGTTTTTTTATTTTATATAATATTATTTTTTAAATCTCTCTCTCGTCGGCTTTCCCCATCCAATAGACTGATCGGATGGAGGAAAAACAGTTAGCTGGCGCAACGCTATGTAATCTTTGATAAGTCTGCTTAATGATATTATTTGTTCTTATTTGCCAGTTATATGTAACGAAAGTTTGTCAGTTGCTTGTTAAGGCAACGCGACAGACGTTTTAAAATAGAAGAATTCTTTTTTTTTTTTTTTTTTTTTTTTTCTTTTTTGTTATATTTCGTGAGAGTATTTGCGATTGTTATTTTCGTGGGCTTGCGTGCTTTAGTAAAGCTGACCTTAAAAAAAAATCCATGCATCCATGGTAGCTATTTTTTTTTTTTTTTTTTTTTTCTCCCTGGGAGAGAAAAAAAAAAAAAAAAAACAAACAAACAAACAAACCCTTTCACGCGCACAATATAACAGAAAGTCGGCAATTAATCTGGTAGAATCTGGTAAAGAACACGAAAAAAAAAAAAAAAAAGAATTTCGGTTTTTCTTCTTCTAAGTAGTGTCTGCTACAGGCCCCCTCTGAAAAGGGCTACTTTGGTACTACTTTGCGAGTATCATGTTTTTTATGTTTATACTGTTTTTTTTTTTTTTTTTTTTTTTTTTTTGGACTTTACTTCCAGGCAGTAATTAAAAGAAAAAGGCCCAGGAAATGCCTTTTTTCCCCTTCCATCCTTCCTTCCTTTCTTTTCTTTGTTTTTTTCCCTCTCTTCGTTTCTTTTTCTTGACAAAAAAGCGTGAAAAAAGATTTTGCAAGTTACTTCAAAGCAAAACCACACAAGATGCGTAAACTCATGTAGTTATATAAAGATGTTAATTACCCTTTTTTTTTTTTTTTTTTTTTTTTTTTTAAATTTCCCCCCTTTCTTTTCTATTACTATTTTTGCGCGTATTGGTAGTAGTGTCGTCAAACTATCCTTTACGTGCAATGCTTCGAAAGTATCTCGTCGTTGTTCTATTTATTTTTGCTCATTATTTACTAAGAATGAGCATTTTTTTCACAGAAGTGTATCTCATATAGTTTTTTTTTTTTTCCCCTTCCTCTTCCCCCTTTTTCCGAAATAGTCATCAGAACATTATTTTTTTTCCCCCTCTTTTTTTAATCTCCTCTCATGAATTTGAAGGCGAAAATTTCTTTTGGCGTTTTTCAACCATAACTTCTTAACCTTAACATGTTGATGTTAGAATGGCTGCTATAAATATCATACAACATTTTTACCTCGAATTCTGTCTGCCTTTTTATACCAGATTTAGAGTTCTGTTACTGAACATTACCCTTTTTAAGTCACTGATTAGATACATAATAATATGTGACTCGTGAATTACCCCCCTGATCTGATTTTGATTCTATCTGCCTTCTGTACCTGATTGGGACGCTCAAACTAATAGTACGTGGTCCCCGAATTACCAGATTCTGACAACGTATTCTGGTCAATAAGACAAAAAAAAAAAAAAAAAATAATTTTTTTCTAACTTATCTTTGATTAAACAATTACAAAATATTTATTTTTCAGTCAAGTACTTGATAATTAAATTTTTTTTTTTACATCGTCAAAGTTTTTACCCCAATCTCAAACTATCTGCCTTCTGTAACGATTTAACATAATGTTCGGTTAGGTCTTCAAATACTGTTAAGTTACAACTTCCCCTAGTATGCAACACGATTATGTACTTTATTAATAGTTGCTGGTTGGGGTTTTCTAACTGCGGTGCTCTCTACTTTTTTTCTTATCAAGAAAAAAGAACTATTGGAGCACTTCTGCCGTGTGTATGGACAATGCGTCTACTGCCAAGGGCAAGCTGCTACCCCCCTTTTTTATTGTTTTTGTTTTTTACTCTGCAAAAAAAAAAAAAAACTAGTGATGACTGACTGTCTCTTCTTTTCTATTTTAAAATAAATAAAATAAATAAATAAATAATAATAATGTTCTTACGGTTATGGCTGTTTTCAAATCTATCTAGTAAAACAGCTTTTCGATTTGCCTTTGATCAGTGGTTCTCAACAGTTTTTTTAGCACGTACAACAAGGCCACTTAATTCTTGTGGTATTAAAGTTCTAAAACTAATGTAGCATGCTTTTTTAAAGCCTCTGCACATGTTAGTTACTTCTAATTATGTTGGATTATTCTGCCTCTAAGCCGAAAAAAAAAAAGGTCCTTCGTTTTTTTTTTTTTTTTTTTTTTTTTACTGTTTTTATCTACGGTTTTTTTTTTGTTTCTGTGGTGGTACTATTTTGTCTTTTTTCTCACTGGCTCAGTTAGCTGGATCGTTGTCGTGAAAAGCAATTTTGTGCAAAGGGAGTGAGAATAAAAAAGAAAGCATCATTTTTGTGGTGCTTGCTGTATCCCCATGGTATCCTTGCAACGCACTGGAAACTTATCAAAAACAAGTTTTTTCATTACACATATGTGTTTTTTTTTTTTTTTTCCGGTTGTTTTTTCTGTTATTTACTAGAGATTAGTACTTGTCACTTCTTTATTTTTTTTTCTGTGATCTTTTTTCTTGGTCTTTTCCCTCGTACAGACAAAACAAACAAACACTTCAAAAGACTTGCACAACCTTTAACCTTATTGTATGTTTACGTGTATGTTGTCACAATGTCTCGTTTTTTCTTTTAGAGATGCCAATAATTTGTTTGGATTTTTTTCTTTATTCTTGTATCCTAAACGCTGTTGATTACATACACTTTAGTAATAAGGCGTGGAATTTTTTAATTTTTTTTTTTTTTTTTTTTGAGGGCATGTGGCCGTGCAATAAAGAAAACAAAACAAAAAAAAAAAAAAAATAGAAAAAAAAATAAATCAAGGATGAAATGTTCACAAGAAAAGAAAAGACACAAAAACAGTTTGAAAATAGTTTTTTTTTTTTTTTTTTTTTTTTTTTTTTACCTCACCATGTCCAGTCCCATAACCCTAGTAAGTTTGTTCCAACATTTCTTGTTGGTTATTAGCCCCAAGTCCTTCCTAGTTCCCCAAATGTGCGACAACTGAAAAATTTTACCTTGCTCGTAAGAATGTCTTCAGTAGTTACTCTTCCTACATAGTATTTTTTTTAAGAAAAAAAAAAAAAAAAAAACAACAACAACAATAACAAAAGTCTTTTCTCCTTAAATCCGTCAGCTCATCCTAGCAGAGCTATGTGAGAAGAGGAAATAATAATTCTCTTTCTTTTAGAAGGGAGGCAAACGAGCTGAATGATGTTGTTGTTGACGTAAATCTTCTTATCTCGCATTTAAATATTTCGCTGATTCGCTAGGTGGATTAAGAGTTCGTACTCTTCAGTTTTTTTTTTTCCCGTACCTCTACACTTCTGAGTCTGTAAATCACCATCCGGCTGAATAAATTAGAATGAAAGTTTAGTTTAAAAAAAAACCTATTATCCAACAAAAATAATTATTCTGAAAAGAAAAGAAATATATAAGGTGGAGCACCTTTTCTCTGGTTTCGAGCACGAAAAAAAAAACATCAATTGTTGTTTTCAGAGACTTTTTTTTCTCTTTTTTTTTCCCCATAGTTTTTCTTTTTTGTTGGTAAAAAAATAGCAGTTTCTTTTTATCCCTATCATAACATAATTATAAAGTAAAAGTATACCTCGCTTCCCCCTTTTTTTTTTTTTTTTTTTTTTTTTTTTTTTTCCTCTCTCTTTTTCCACCAATCCCCCAATTGTATTTTTTTTTGCTTAACCCTAATTATAAAATAATTTAATTCACCATACTTGATGGTGAGAGGATTGCTCTCGCTACCTAATAGTTACTACAAAAAAAAAAAGTTAAGTTAAGCATCACCATAGTTCACTGTTTCCTTACTAAGTTATTAGTGACAGTGCGTTTGTATTTTTACAAAGTCAAGCAATCATGTTTCCCTTCCGCTCCCTACGAACCTATTGTATTAATGTTATTTTAAAAAAAAAAAAAAAAAAAAAAAAAAGATGTTATAATATTATTCAACATAAAACGCTTGTTGAATCCTGTCAGTTGGCTTTTATTGACAACAACAACAGCATGCATTGTTTTTTTACTAAAAGAGTATCCCTCGTTTAGGCAATTCTACTGTACACCATACTATTTTAAAAAAAAAAAAAAAAAAAAACAGTTTTTTGCGACAGAACTATGCAAATTAGCATCCGATATTTGTAAATAGTGACTTTATAAATATTATTTAGAATCTAGTGATGTAAAAGGCTTAAGTAGAAACATCGAGGTTATCGACTTCATGTTGAACTCTAGCCAACCAACTAACTAAAAGATGAATATAAAATGTCAACCAAGTTCGAGGTGTTCCTTCCTCCACAGTGAAGCTTTTAATGAAGCTTTTCTTGCGGAGTACAAGTGATTGACCAGTTTAATAAGAATATGTTACTTTGTGGTTTCAGCTATTTGACTTTTTCGTGCCACCTACTCGAACTACGAGCCTTATCGCTCTCCTTTTTTTTTTTTTTTTTTTTTTTTTTTTTTAATTTTAAATAAAGTCCCCCTACCATGTTCTTTTTTTGCCAACATGTGTGCACCAAGTTTTTCAGAAGTGCTGAGCGTCTTTACTGGTTTTTTTCTTTTTACTGGATTTTTACGCTCGCATACACAATGTATTATGTCTTTTTTACGATCCACAGAAATGTACAGAAGATGCGTCATTCATGTGCTTTAGTTGAATGTGTGGACTCTGTGTTCTTTTTAAGTGCGAACTACTACCGCGTTTTCCCCTTTTTCTTCTCAAGTTTAAAAACTTAAACTTATACAAACCCATATATAAGTATGCTCACTGTTTAAAAGGTTTTCTGAAACTGCCAAACATTCATAAACAAATTACTTGTTGTGCTTGAACGATACAAAAAAAAAAACTAAAAAATCGATGGTCTTTCGACCACACAAAACACCATGAACTTATGAAGTTGGTAACACACGTTGTTCAAAGCTCTCTCTTATGTAGTAGTTATACAGTTTACAGTTTACAGTTTTTTTTTTTTTTTTTTTTTTTGTACTAAAATCAATTTATTATTTTCTTTTTTTTTTTTACTAAAACAATTCTTATCGTTGTTCGGGTATTTAAAAAAAAAAAAAAACCAAATAGAAGTTGTCGAATTTTTTTTTCCCTTTTTTTTTTTTTGTGCCTTCAGTGTAGTAAAACACAAAAAAAACTCCAGATTAATTAGTGTGGGGTCTTTTTATTTTAGTTATTTTGAACGCTTTTAAAAAAAAAAAAAAAAATATGATCAAACAGGGGTGTCGATGAGTCACTTAAATTAACAAACGAATGAAAATTCGACGAATTTCTTTCTAGTTAGTTAAACATAAGGAAGAATTTATTTGCTACTAAATTAGGACAAAAGTTGTTGCTGTTTTTTTTTTGTCAAAAAATTTCACCCCTCTCTATTCGCTGTAGTAATAATCTTTTCAATCAGGTAATTTTGATATTTAATTTTTGTTTTAATACCTAAAGTTGTTACCGTTTTTACATTGTCAAAGTTTCACCCCTCCGCTCTCCGCACTAGGTTTACAACCGACTGGGTTCCCTGGAGTAGTACGCATGCGTTGGAATAACAAACTTACCAGTTTAACTAATATTTACATAGTTCGCCTACATTTAGTTTAGTTTTTTTTTTTTAGTTTTAGTTTTTTTTTTTTTTTTTTTTGTGTGGATTCAGCGTGCTTTTTATAGCGTGCTGCCGCATTGTTCCAGTTCATACCCCGCTAGAAACCATGTATTGTTTTAATATTGGTAACAATCATTTTTTTTTTTTTTTTTTTTTTTCCCCCACCTTGTTGTAAAAAATATTTCCTCTCTAAACAAAACTTTTTATTCAGCGATATGATAATTTTCTTGGAGAATGTTACGCCGTTCCATGCATACTTTATCTGGGACTTTTATCTGTTTTTTTTCCCCAAATTCTTGATTATGTTTTATTTACAGTAGTTTTCTATATTGAAAAAAAAAGAACCCTCTATTGAGAATTTTTTTCCCCTCTGTAGACTTGGCAAAAAAAAGTCAGTAGTGTTCTGCAGCTGTCTTTTTTGTAAGTCATCCACGGGTTCCTTTTTTTTGTTGTGAGCTTTTTCAACAACAGAAGGTATATTCACACCGAAAAAAGAAAGAATACTAGATATGTTCCATTTCTGCACATTTATGTATGCAGCGAAGACCTTTAAATTTATTTTTGTAAAGTCAATCTGGGATAGAATAAATTACTACACTATCGCGTATTTGACGTCCTTTTTTATGAATTTAAAAAAAAAAAAAAAAAAAGCATTTTAATATTATTGTTTTTGGTGCAGTTATCGGAAAAGTTTTAATCCCGAAGCTGGTTCTTTTTGTTTACCTTTCACTACACGAAACAAATTTGATAAAAAGAGTTTTCCTTTTTTCTTTTTATTATCCTTATGTATTTTATTTAGTTTTATGCAGTAGTTTTTTCGCTGGTGTTGTTCATTTTAAGATAGTCTTAGCAGCGAATCTACTCTTATTGCTTTGGGAATTTTCTTTCCCAACGGTTTTTTTTTTTTTTTGGTTATTTAGTTTAGGGGGAACCCAAAAAGAATTATTTTAACTGCCGGCCTCTAATCAAAAAAATCAGCATTCGGAGTAAAATCCATGTGGTGCATTGATGCGTTTGCAGGTGTCGGAATTTTTTTTTGTCGAGAAACGAGGTACCAGTTATTACTAGTGATGGGCCCCTTAATTTGGTTTAGCACATTTTTATCCACCGCACTCAAGTTTTCACTAATGTTAAATACAAGAATAACTTCCCCCCCAGTAACTTTACCCTTTTTTTTTTTTTTTTTTTTTTTTTTTGTTTGTTTTATATTCATTTAGTGGGCATATCTCCCGCTGATTTTGGTAATTTTTGTTTGGAAAAACTTGAAATTTGTTTGAAAATATTTCCAATTTACTTCTATGGGGCTTCTTTCTTCTTTTTTTTTAGTGAGAATAGGAGAAAGTAGTTCTGAGGTGGGAAAAAAAAAATAAAATATCACCGAGTTTTTTTTTTTTGTGAAAATTTACCATTCAATAATTAAAATATTTTATTTTTTTCATTCTTCTTTTTGTGAACATAAACGCACGGCCTTGTTAGATTTTTTTTTTTTTTTTTTTTTTTTTTTGCTCATTTCACTCCCTTCAGATTTTGTGGAATTCTGCACGGCCACATCCAAGAAAAGATCACTGAAAAGGGAAGTAGTATTTTGTTGTCTTACAGAGAATATTGTGAAGAAAATAAATAAAGCAAAATAAAAATAAAACGGCGCAAAGAAAGAAAAGTTGGCGCTTTTTCTTTTTTTTCTCTTCTTTTTCTCCCTTTCACACTGGAAATTAGGTAAATGCACACTCACGCCACTTGTTTGGTAGTTAAAGTAATAGTTGTTCGATTCTTTAAAAGAAAAAAAAAAAAAGGTTTTTCCCGTTCTCAAATCCCCACACATATATTCTTTTCATTTTTGGTTCTTTTTCTTTTTTTTTTTTAAAAAAATCTTCGGAGAGATGAATAGATGTTCTTTCACATTTTTTCTTCTTTCCTGTTTTATTTGTTTATTTTTTATTAGTTCTTTTTTTTTCTTATTTTTTATTTAATAATTAAAATTAAAAATAAATCTCTCCAATTACCCACCCACCTTTTTTTCCCCCTTCTTTTTTTTGTTGTTTGCTGTCGGAAGGGGAGTCGGGGAACTCAGAAAAAGGGAATTGCCTTTCACTCTTATTTTTTTAAAAAAAAAGTAGAGAGGAAAAGCTTATTGTGCCACACGCTTGTGATTCATATCTGTTTACAGAGCTGCTTCGTTTCTTGTCACCTTTTCCCATTGTTTGTTAAGCAAATTAGGAAGTGAAAATCGGAAAGCAGAAAAGTAATGGTGGGTGGCAATGATGTTTTTTTTTTTTTTTTTTTTTTTAAGTTCGAAATTTTAGTCATCTGACGGAACCTCATCGCCTCCAGTCGTTGATTAATTTTTTTTTTTTTTTCTCCCTTTTCAAAACTTCACTCTATTCTCCTATTTTCTCTGACTTGTTTGTTTATTAGAAGAACTTTCTGTTGAGTAAGTTTTCGCCTATGTGTGGTACTATGTATGTTAGTACTGACATGAAGTCCTTTATCGTCAGTGGAAAAAAAAAAAAAAAAAAAAAAAGTAAATAAATAAAATAAAATTGACATATATAAGTGAAGGAAGCAGTTCTGTTTTTTTTTTTTTTTTGTTGTGGTTCACTACCTGTACTATTTTTCTTTTTCCCTCCGTTGGGAGTTTAGATGGTTCTCATCTTATGTAGGTTTGCGTTCGAAAACTGCGAACCTTTTAAAACATAGACTTCACTTACTTATCTCCTCCCAAAGTCACTGCATCATAATCACTAACGTTTAGTTAACGTTTGATATAATACATATATTTATGTCTTAATAAATATGCCCAAAAAAAAAAAAACAAAAAACGGTTCTCCCTCCCAAAGCTTTGAAGCGAATAATTTTATTGCGATGGGGGTGGGGAGTTCACTTATTTTCCCCCCTCTGTTCAAAAAAAATAACAAAAAAATAACAAAAAAAAATAATGATACTATAATGTAATTCCCGTCCCAGTTCGAGATTTATGTTGTTTTTGTTTGCATAACAAAGCCCTATATATTCAGAGAAGTTGCATCTGTCTTTGTTGTATCAAAACAAATATGTCTCCTCTAGATCCAGCTCCTAAGCTGGACGTGTTTTTTTTTTTCCCTCTTTTTTTTTTTTTTTCTTCCGTGTGCGACTTTGATACAAAAATAGTCTTTTCTGTTTTTGAAATGTGAATCTTTTTAAAAAAAAAAAAAAAAAAAAAATTGGGAAACTGATATACCAGCTATTTTTTACTACTCATCAGGCAGTAATATTTTATTTTATTTTATTTTACTCTATCTTGGCTTCTTAGGGAAAATTTACGCTTGCAGTGAAAATCAGAAAGTACGTTATTTCACCCCTGGGCTCCGAGAGAATTTTTCTTACCAATATCTTGTTGAATGTGGGCAGCTATACTCAACATTTTTTTACCGGGGGCTCATTATTGGGGCAAGAAATTAGAGAGACCTTGCCTGTGGAGCAGCTGAGTGCTCCGAAGCAGCATCCGAAGGATGCAGGATGGACCACTGAAAAATTTTCCCTTCGAAGCCTCCTATCGTAAAATAAAAACGACGGTTTTTAGATGCAAAATCAGATACAGATTTTCACTTGTGGATGGGTTTTTACCTCGTTTCATTACCCCGCTCGCTTCGCTCGTGAGGTAAACACTCGGTAAAAACCCACCCACGCGTGAAAATCAGACTATCTGATTTTCATTAAATCAATAGTTATTTTTTTTTTTTTTTGTTGTGCATCAACATCTTAATCGCTTTATTACTTAACCCTACGAAACTCTTTTATTTCAAAATAAAATCAAGCTACAGCAGTAGGGAAAAAAAAAGAATAAAAGCAGTGGACTATTTTGAATTTCGCACTTGTTATCTATAGGGAAAAAAAAAAAAAAAATTATTTTGTGATTCTCTGCTAAGGCTGATCTAAGTTCGGGGGGGGGTATAATACAATAGGTTGAGTAATCACATAAGTAAAAAATAATTAATTTCGTATCCTATTTAATGTTTTATTATTTTAAACCCGATACCCTTATGCGTCTGCCGTCATGAACGGTTTTTTAAGTTGCAGATTTATTATTATTTTTTATTTTTTTCCGTTTATGCAACAATATATATATATGTGAATAACTTTGCTATCTATGTATTAATGATAAGTGAAGTATGTCGAAATTTTTATTTTTTTTTATTTTTTTTTTTTTTCCGTATAATTTCATATAACAGGGCTGACGACGTTTATTTTTTTCAGGCAATACATAATGGACGAGAGAGAAAATATCTCCACTGTCATTACTGTGCAGTTCACTGTATCTTTAACAAGTGTCAAATCAACATTTGCTTTTTGTCTACATGATACAATGCAAGCTGCACAATAGAGTGCAGCTTTCCAGGGTAGTTATCCCTGGTTGTTTACTTGCATAACTATACAATGCAAAAAAAGAGAAAAAAAAAAAAAAAAATGTCATTCCTGAGTTAACTTGAGAGTTCTTGCAGTATTTTCCCCCGTGTTGTGGAGGTTTTTTGCTGTGTTTTTCATTTTTACTTTTTTATTGTTGTTTATTTTATTTATGGTTTTTTTTTTTTTTATTGACAATTATGAACAATATTACTGTGAAAAAAAAAAAAACAAAAAAAAAAAAAAAACAACAACGCAATTGAGATTCATATCTTGTTGTCGGTTTTTTCCCCCGATTTCAGTTTGATTTTTTTTTTTTTTTTTTTTTTTTTTTTTTTTTTGAAATCTTAACGGATGCTAAGAATGCCTCGGTGAGTTTTAGAAAACAAAAAACAAAAAACAAAAAACAAAAAAAATATTTATTTTGTATGCTGTCGAGCGTTGCTTTATGCAGTGAGTGCAAAAAAAAAATAAAAAAATAAATGTAGATGAATGATTTTGATGTTGCGAATTAAATATTTCTTTTTGGTTCAATTTTCTTTTATTCATATTTTATTTTGTTATAATTTTTGGGCCCCACCGAGTTTTACTGTTTACTATTTTTTTTAAAATAAAAAAACTATTAAATTTTCTTTCTTCTTCCGTTGTCACCTTAGCTGAGGAGTTATGTCTATTTGAAGCAGTTCGCTTTTGCGTCTGCCTTGTTTCGCAGTAGGCAATTTCCTTCCAAGTTAGGCTGGATGCTTTATATCTTTTCCTTATTCCTTTAAAGTCTCCTTTCACTGGGGTATTTCTGTCAGCCTTTTAGCGACATTAATGCCACTGCTAGTCACTGTATGAGTTGCAGACCTCAAAAACGATACAGATGCATATCTGAACTGGTACACTTAACTTTTTCAGCTGTGGTTACTGCGCGTGCTTTATGGTGCGCTTTTATAATTTCTTTTTTTATTCTTCAGTCACTGACAAGTATCACAAGGTGCAGCTTCTTGTTGCAGTGCCGCCAATGATGTCAGTGCGCTTATTCCATCAGACGCTATCTATTTTTTTTTTTTATAATTTTTTTTCTAAATTTTTTTTTTTTTAAAAAAGGTTGCTTAATACTTAAAAACCTCTGAGTGATCCTTACTAGGTTTAATAATTAACTTTACCTGGTGAGGGAATCCTGAGTGATATCTGTGTAATCTATTGACATATGATTTTCATTCTTGGAAAAAAAAAAAAAAAAAAAAAAACTCTCTAAAAGATAAGTTTGGTTTTTACATCTCTTCTCGCCAATGGAAGCTCTCATGGTAGAAGAATTGTTTTCTTTTCTGAGAGCTTTTCCCTGGCT
Organism: Flectonema sp. DT1601; assembly: GCA_964019425.1. NCBI lineage: Eukaryota > Euglenozoa > Diplonemea > Diplonemida > Diplonemidae > Flectonema > Flectonema sp. DT1601. The sequence continues at coordinate 123,295 of OZ025852.1, read as the reverse complement.
TCGATAAAATTAAAAAAACTCCTCTGGTGAAAAATCTGTTCCCTCGGCAGCTACACTGAGTTAGGCTTTTCCTAGTGGAGTCAACATTCACTGTGGTTAGCATGGCTTTATGATAACTTTTACTGCTTAGGGACAGGCTTGTTTATTTGTTTCGTGTGATGTGTTTCTTTTGTTACACGAGCAAAAAAAAAGAAAAAAACAAAGCAAACCAGGAACTAACTCAGGTCATTTGATTTCTTTCTTATTGCATTGTTATTCATACGTTTTTATCAAAAAAAAACAAAAAAAATAAAGAAAAGCTCATTATTTTTTAGCCTTTTTTTTTTTTGCCATTTTTGCCATTTGTGATAGTGTTTATATCTGTTCTAATCGGGTAGTGAATTTTGTGTTGCTTCCAAATAATGTTTCGTTTTCCCCCCTTTTCTATCATTGTTGTTCGTACTTACATTGCCATATTCCTCTATATTTATTATTCAGGGTATATGGCTTGACGTCTTGTTGGTTGGAGTTTCTCCTCATTAGTTTTATAATTTAAACCTCATCACTGTCTCGAGTTGTCTTTCTTGGGGGTTTTTGAGATTTTTTTTTTTTTTTTTTTTATAACCGTACTCGATTTATTCGAACCGTGAAATCTCTTTTTTTCTTTTTTTCGGAGGATACAACCGTATTCGTAATTGTGCTGTATAGATTCCGAAAAAAAAAAAAAAAAAAAAAAAAAGATTGTGTTATTTTTTTCTATCGAACAACAGATACTAACAGATACTGTATGTGAAAAGCGAATCCCTGCTTGTAGTTTCTTTTTTTTTTTCCTCGGTTTTATAAAAGTTACTAACCAGCTTTTTGCTTCCGTCTCATAATTTGTAAAACAGCCTGCCTTATTTCTATCTACCATTTTTTTTTTTTTTTTTTTTTTTTTGCATTCAACAAGTATTGTAAGAACGAAAAAGAATGTTGGCAGCACACGCAAACCTCCTTTAGGTTTATCAGTTTAAGTTGGTTTCACGGTTTCGTGACACAAACAAAAAACAGAAACATCATTCTCGTTCTCATTCTCACCAAATTAATTTATTAAACACCTGACAACTAGATGTTGCCGCTGGGAAAAGAATTACTTGTCACCCGCTCCGCTAAATCAAAGCCATCGGCTGAAGTTAAACATCGGAAGTGGCTGAAGACTGGTCTTGACGAACTTCGTTTATTTATGCTACTTCAGTTTTAAAAATATCCAAGGAAATGACGAATTCTTCTTTACCTTTTGTCTTTTCCATCTGGGAAAGGAAACGATGTTTTTTCTTTTTTTACAAAATGTAGGAAAAAAAAGAAAAAAAAAAAAAAAAGAAAGCCCCGTAATCTACTACTACTAGATGCTATGCGACCACTAGTATATTTGGTTGGATTTTTTATGCTTTGCTCGGAAAAAACCATTTATGCCACTTAATTTTTAAAAAAAATACAAAAAAAAGCAAAAAAAAAAGAAAACAAAAAACAATAACATCTCCACCCGCCCCACTAGTAATAGATAGGTTGAACACCACACTTGTGAGACCAGATTCTCTCTTATGTGGTTTACCAGTGAGACGAATTCTTTTTCTGAGAGAATTTATTTTTTTAAATTAAAGCCTAATTACGTCCCATAATTGCTTGACAATAAGTACCTATTTATTCTTTGTGGTTTCCAGTCAGCCAAACTTCAAGGAAGACAACATGTTCTTCTGGATAGTGGCTGTGTCCAACCTACTGATACCCTGGCTACTTTTATAAGTGAATCTAGTGCCTTTTAACTGCACACAGTAATTTTTTTTTTTTTTTTTTTTTTTTGAACTGTAAAGTCTCGCTTCTGCTTCCGTTTTGTGGAGAAAAAAAAAAAAAAAAAAAAAAAAATTAAAAAGCGAGTCCACAGCATTCAATACTTGTTGGACTATTTGCGAAGAGGGAAAAAAAAAAATAAAAAAAAGTAGAAAAATAAAAAAAAAAGAAACTAAAACATGAAATATCCAATCACTAACACGATATGTTTTCTTTTTTTTTGTTTAAATTAACTTTTTCCTCACCTCTTTGTTGCTGTCAAGGTACCAAATCTTAATACCCTCAAACAACATGGACGGCGGACGGTATCAACGAACACGCGCAGGGTACCCATGCTGTGCTAGTTCCTCAGTCCTGCCAAACTAATCAGCCCACCCATTTTAATTTTTTCTTTCTCGACTCTGTCTCTCTCAATTCCAAGATTACCCTTTTTGGGATAAAAGTGAGATTTTGAGAGGGGGAAAAAAAAAAAAAAAAAAAAACAAACAAGAAGTTTCCAACCGAAAGTAAGAAAGTAAAACAGAACTACTCAACTCACACATCACAGTAGTATCCTTAGCTTGATGTTTCAAAAGGTTATTTCATTGTGTTGTTGTAGACTACCTCGTTAACCTACCCTGCCAAAAGTGCAGCTTTTTTTTTTTCTTTTTTCGCGTTGCGAACTATGTGGTTTGTAACGGAATTACGAAAGAGTGAATTTTTTAAAGTAAAACTGACAGCTTATTCTGATCAGAAATACCCTTATGTCTGATTTATGTAAATTCATTTCCGTAGACAATAAAGTCTTCTTGTTATCTTCTGCATACATCATCAAAAATTGGTCCCTGTTTTTGATACTGGCCAAAATTATCACTTTTTTTTGCGACCGGCCTTTATTATTATTATTGTTATTTTGTTTCTTTCACTCTCTCTTTTCTTTGCGTTTTTTTTTTTTTTTTTGTTTTTTTGTTTTTTTTTACATCTCAAATAACTTAACTATTCAACAAAAAAACAAAAAAAAAAAACAAACAAAAAAAAAGAACTGTCGAGACAAAAAGACCCGGATTCAGATAAGCGAAGGAGTACAACGCATTCATGTTGCTTATTTTTTCCTGAAAGATGAGGAGACGTTTTTTTTAATTCTGATTTCCCGTATTTTAAAAAAAGAATTAAAGGTACTCAACAAAATAAATTCATGTTGTGCCCTGGTCATCCGTGCATTGTATGCAAAAAAAAAAAAAAAAAAAAAAAATGCAGCAATCCACTACTACTGTGGCCTTCACGTATATTCGTGAAGGTCCTTGATAGGAAGTATCCTTTTGTATCTTTAAGAAAAACTAATAAGAAAAAAAATAACAGAACCTTTTGTATGCATGAAGAGCTTTTGTACGCTACTATTTATTATTATTTATTATTTATTAATTTTAATTGTCTTCACGTAAACTCACAGTGAAGGTGAAAAATTATTATTTTTTTTGTGTTCTGACTCGCCATTTCATAGATAGCTTCGGGACCATTTTCACGGCCAATTCAAACTTTTAACTTAAGTCCCTCTCAGGACTTTGTGAATATACTTTTCTAACAAGACATAAATATTGCATACCAGGATTCCGTAGGAATGCTTCCGGTAACAAGTCCACCTCGGTTAGAGAATCTCACAGTATGTAGTGAGGTTTGTGTAGGCTGTGGTTATCAAGAAAAGGTTATATGTTTGTTGCATTTATGAAAAAAAAAAAAGCAAATAAAAAACTGCTAGCGATCCTTTGACCCTGCTTATATTGTGTGTATCAGCGCCAAACAGATTTTACAAATCGGGTTTTTTAAAATTTCAATTTCACTCCATCTTTTTATTCCCCGTGTATGCATAAACGTAATTTTCTTTGATTAACAACTACAATTTTTCTTTTTTTCAGTCAAGTACTTGATATTAATTTTTTGTATTAATACCCTAAAGTTGTTACTATTTTTACATTGTCAAAGTTTCACCTCGTGTATGCATAGCTGAGACATGTTGTCGTAGACGTGATTACCGATAACTTTTTATAACACAAAAGGAACCTATAAGATGATCCTTCGTTGATCACGTTTGTAAACGTGACAGCACAATCTGAAAACGTTTTGCAGTATTCATCTCCGACTTCGTCAGTATAAAAGGAAAAAAAAAAAAAAAAAAAAAAGAAAAAAAAAAGGTACAAAACAACAAAAGGATAGGCTTGTCAGCTTTTTTTTTCCCCCTTCTTTTTTTTTTTAAGAAAAAAAAACAAGCATGAAAAAAGCTTATAGTAAAAGTACTTTACTTTTTTTTTTTTTTTAAATTTCTTCTTAGTCGGCAATTTTGTTAAGGGATTGATTTATAGCATTTGTTCAGTAATGGCATTCTATGTCATTTTTCTGAGATCTTCCTATTGTTTTTGCGAGCTATTTAGTGGAGACTCCTTTATTGGGGGTGATAATGGACGTTTCGTTATTTTTTTTCTTCTTTTTCTTCTTTTTTTTTTTTTTTCCTTCCCGCCTACCCGTTGCCACTCTCTGAGAGAGTTATCCGTTCAAAAGGAAAATGAGCATCGCATGCTACGCGAGAGTGTAGTTGCTATATTCTTTGTTTATTATCCTGAGAACGATGCATAAGACTGTTTTACGTTTGGAGGGGGTGTTTTTTTTTTTGTTGTTGTTGCGAGTTTTATTAATTTAGTTTTATTTTTTTATTTCGTCACGGTATATCGTCTCATTGTGTAGGGGTATTCATATGAATGATCCAAGTCACTGTACCTTTGTATTTTAAATAATAATATTATAAAAACAAACAGTTAACCCCCCTTTGAGTCTATTTGTAATCTTTCTCTGTATGTTAGTTGGGATGAATGAATTTTTGATGAAATTTGATTCTATTTCTAGCATTGTTTTTTTTTTCTAAGCTTTTTTTTAGCGATCCTTATTGTTCGATGATTCTATGGTTAGAGAAAAAAAAAAATGTATTAAAAGTATTTTTTTCATTCTTTTTTTTTTTTTTTTGATGACTTATTTCCGTGAAGGACAATGTAACTCTTGTCGCTGCTGAGTGGTTCGCTTCGAACACCTATCTACGTGTTTCTACTATTCTTTTTTTTTTTTTTCGCACTTTTTTCTTTAGTCATTTATTCGCACCTGAGAAATATTCATTTTTTTGCAACGATTACTTTCTGCCACAGAGCGCTTCTTTTGAAATTTCTTGTCCTTGTCTATTTTCTCCCCCTTATTTTTGTAACTCTATTTTTCGTAGGTTTTCAGCAGTCAAATAAAAAGAAACCGGTTTAGGTAAAGTGGACTGTGAGAGCATACATTCTTGTCCTTCCATCTTTTTTTCTGACTTACAGTTAAGGGACTCGATTCAAACCGGCAATGTAATTCCTGTTATTGACGAGAATCCAACAAACTAGTCTTTCTTTTTCCCCCCTTTTTCCTTTTACATTTTCCCACATATGATTTGAGTTTTTTCTGTAACAGAATTTGCCCAAGAACATTCCTTTTCCCTTCTATTCTTCTATTCGACATCAAGATTAAGACAAAAAAAAAAATCTGGTTTTCGTTTTTTTTTTTTAAAAAGAATGGGGTTGGCATCGATGAACGTGAAATTCAAAAGGTATGTCACCGCCACCCCAGCCTTTCCAAGATTGTCTTTTTCTAAGTTTGAAACATTTTTTTAAGCAACCAATACAGATAACTTCTCTTTTATATCCAGTTTTGCCAACACTAATTCGGCTGATCATCAAAAAAATCCTTGTCTGATGTAGGGGAGAAACAAGGTGAGGCATATTTGTCTTGATTTCTTTTTTTTTCCTTTTTTTTTTCCAATGTTTCCCTTCAACCAATTTGTTAGCTTCACTTTTCATTGTTTTTGCTGAACATTTAAGCGTCAACAAAAAGTAAGAACAGGAGTTTTCAAAAAAAAACAAAAAAAAAAAAAAAATAGTAGTAGCATAGTATAAAATCAAAAGGTGACGGGCCATTCAAATTTTTTTTGTTTGTGCGCAACCTGATAATAGAAGAAAAGATTTAGTGGGTACACAAAAAAAAAATCTTTTTTTTTTATATTCAGGTCCCATCGGTCTCTGTTTCGCTTTTTAGTGTACACCCTTTGATCATTTTGGCATGAAGATGTTTATTTTTTGCATTTAGCAAGTATTGTAAGAACGAAAAAGAATGTTGGCAGTACACGTAAACCTCCTTTAGCTTTATCAGTTTAAGTTGGTTCACGGTTTCGTGACAAACAAAAAATCAGTGTTATATCATTATTTTCTGTATAGTTGAAGATAAAGCCAATTCTTTTTGAGTATATTTATATAAAATATGAATTTCCACTGTCCTAACGACTTGGAAATTAATTTGATTTTTTTTTTTTTTTTTTTTTTTTTTCATTTCGGGATAAAATCCAGAAATGGGGGGGAAACAAGACATAACTCCGACAATTTTGTTAAGCAAAAAAAATGTTACTTATTGCTACACAAAACAAACAAACTAGGAGGAGGGATCGTTTCTTAACTATAGCCCTCCCTTGGTGATAATTGGCGTTATCAGCCGTCTCTTACACTGCCTGCTTCGTGCATGCGGTAAGCCTAGATAGTCAATCACTTGTCATGGGTTGAGCTCCGGGGGGAGTTTGACTTTTTTGACTTTAAAAATAAATAAAAAAGTGAAGTTGGCCGATTCTTTTTTTTTTTTTTATTTTCTTTTTTCCCTTCGCACGAATATTTTTCTTCCGTCTTAGGAAAGAAACCCAACCAAAAGAGGGAAAAAAAAAAATTAAAAAAAAAAAAAAATAGTTACCTCTTATTGTTTATTATTCTTCTTTCCATAACTTATTCGCGAGAAATTGTAAACAGACGGGTTTATTTTTTGTCGTAAGGTAAGAGTGAACTCATAAATAAGTATACTATATAATATGGAAGAAAAAAAAAAAAAAAAAAAAAAAAACTCTTGGCGCACGTCAGTCAGTCAGGAGTGGTATTTCATTAGGTCCTTTCCTTTGAGTATTAATTTTAACCTCAATGTTCCAAGAAAAAAAAAAGATGTTCTTTACTAAGAGAATTCTCGAAGGAGATCAATTCTTTTTTCTGACAATCAACTTCATCACTATCAGTCAGCCTTCAGCAACAACTACAACGCTCTCTCCTGTTGAAATGGTGATTCAGTCTCAATGGACGACGGACTTATTTTTACACCAATACTCGATGATGAGAGGTCAGAGATGACAAAGGTTAAGTCTCGAAGCCTATGAGTTAAAAAAGCTGTTGTTGTTATTTTTATAAAATCAAAAAAAAAAAATTTTTAATCCCACTCTTTGTAGAGTGTTTTTTCAGATTTCTTTTTTTTTTTTGTTTTGTTTTTTTTTTCAACAACAGTAGTCAAGGCAGGTTTTTTTATCAGAGTTAATCACTTTTATTCGTTTTGTTGGGCTTCGACGTTTTTTTGCTGTACAATTATCTACTTCCGATTCCTATTTTTTTAAAAAAAAAGAAATCAACTTAATTTGTCAACACACTTATTAACTTCTAAGCTTGAATATCATATTATTTATGCGACAGAGATCAATTTTTTGATTTCCACTTTTTTTTTTCTGCTTCTTCAACCCCTTCCCGTTTTTTCCCCCCTTCGTTACCAACAATTCTTTTTTTTTTTGAAATTTGTTATTTTAGTTTTGGTGGATTGGCTGAATTTTTTTTACAACAAAAAGTCAGCCTGGAAATGGTCCTACGCGAAAAGCCTTTATTGTTATTTCTATTTCTTTTTTTTTTTTCATTTTTTTCATTTTTTTTTTTGTCTTCGAAACGCTATAAGCGATTGCCCCTCTAAGTGGTGCGTCGGCAGGTAAAACAGATAAACCTTTCAAAAAAAAAATAAATAAAAAATAATAATAATAATAATAATAAGATCTTCAAACACATATCGTTTGGTACCCATAAGGTAGCTTAGCTACGTTGATTAAAATCTCATTCGGATGGCAGTGTAGGTGGAGGGAAACAAAAAAAAAAAAAAAAAAAACGAGTGCCTTCCTGTAAATCACTGCTTTCCTTTTCTTTTTTTTCTACTCCCATTATTTTTTTAGGGGGAAAAAAAAAAAAAGAAAAAAAAAAAGAGTAACATCAAGGCAAAGCTTATGAACAGCTGCAGCTGTATTTGTGTTTTCTTATCTTTAGTAACGGCAATGCTGGATCTCGATACCTTACAAGCAATCTAATCAATAAACAAGTACTATTTATTGAGGGCACTTCCTCCTCGACATATCTTGTTAGAGATTTTGTATATGAAATACTCGTGAGATCTTTAAAACCTTTTCTTCGGATAATCTTCTTATTTCTTACGTCGTTTTTTTTATTAGTCAAGTTCATTGGTATTCATTTTTTTTTTTTTGTTTTTATGTTACTAATTGAATGGAGTGTTTGTAGTCTCTCTGGGGGTGTACATATTATCGTTTATGATCTCCAATGGGCTACCTATGATGCTTTTTTTTTATTTTTTTTTTCCTTGATTTTTATGTACCTCAGATTTTCAACCAGGGTACGTTGTCTCCTTTCGGGTGTCTAATTGCTGATATAATCAATTCTATTTTCATGGGGGTGATGAGTCGTTGTGTTTTTAAGCACTCGATAAAGACCCCACACTCCTATTTCGTCTGGTCTATTTACGTTTCTTCTCGAATGTAGGAATTGTGTTACCGAATGATTGGTATCTCGTGAGCTTCCTCCAGAGGTTGACTTTGTATGACTTCGATAAATCAAAAAAAAATTTAATACCCATTATCCTCAACTGGTTACTTGCGACTTATTATTATTATTTTTTTTTTTTTTCAGTCATTCTTCTGCTATTGGTGTACCAGGAGGCTGTGGGTTTGGTGACTTACCTAACATGATCTACTTAATGAAATCTGTTCCGCTTCATTAATTATTCCTCCGCTGTTAAAATATATTATTAGCTAATTCTACTCTCATGTATTTTTTTTTTTTCTTGAAAAAAAAAAAAAAAAAAAACCTGCGTAAGGTTTTTTTTTTTTTTTAAAATTTTTTTTCAATCGAACGATGGTTCAAAAAAAAAAAAAAAAAAAATTTAAAAAAAAAAAAAAAAAAATGCAATTGTCTGTAATTGAACCTATTCTACTCTAAATATGATGATAATTAAAATAACTTTACTAATTCTGTTTTTTTTTATTTTTATTTTTTATTTTTTTTTTGTCTAAGCAATTGCACCACCTCAATCGCTTCCTTCTATTATGAATGTGCTCAACCTATTATCCTTTGTTTCCCCTTTTATCGTGCGACCGAAAATTTATCTTTCGATTTTATCAGTATGCAATTGTGTTGCAATTGTTTTTATTTTATTTTTTATTATTACTCTCCAAAGCAGGGCATATTCTTTTTTTTTCTTGGGATTTTTTCCCCCTTTTTTTTTTTTTTTTTTTTTGTGTGTGTTTGGTTTGCGAAAAGCTGGTGGATTTCACGCACTTCCAAGATTCCAAAAAAAAAAAAACAAAAAAAAAACAAAAAAAAATTTTTTAAAAAAAAAAAAGAAGAAACATTGAGTTAAAAAAAAAAGATTCCCAGACTGTTATTGAACATGCAGTAAGCAATAATTTCAAGAGACCTACAACTTTCGTTGATCAGATCTCGTTGTACGGTATCGTCTATTCACGTGTCGCTATGTACAACAATATGCGGCGTTAGATTTCTTCGCCGCATCCAGCTATTAAAGAGCTGACATATTGCGAGTGAGGGAATAGATTTTTTTTCCCCCTTCCCCGGGCCTTTCTATTTTTTCTTATCTTGTATTAATTTCCTTTTTAGGTGTGCTGTTCGCATTCATTGACTAGGAAGTCGTATCTTGCAAGACTCGGTTTTCTATCGCTATTCTCATGTGAGAAGTCTCCTGACTGGAGAGTACTGAACGAAACAGAAAACAGGTATCTGTTTTGCCCATCAAGAATCATGTTTTTTTTTTCCCATGAGCCTGTCAGTTATTCCTAAACTAACATAATACTGGCTACGGATTTGATCCTCATTTCGTGACTTGGTATCCCCTACAGCAACACTGAACTATAATGTTAGTTGAGTATTTTTATTTCTGTACTCAAAGTTGTCGACTGAGAGGTGGCTATGCTTAGGGAAATACCTGAAGTAGTTACTGGGGTTGCTTTAAAAAAAAAAAAAAAAAAAAGGAATCGGTACCCGGCCTCCCTACCCCTTCCAATTCTCGGCCGCACTCGCGGGATGTTTTCTCTACTTTTACTCTCGTCCTTATCCAACCCCTACACCCGGTTCAATGTCCTTTTTGCTTATGTCATAAGGAAGCCTTAGTTAGGTTCGATATGTGATTTCATTTCATCAGAACAGATTATTAACACAACAGTATGACGAGAGGGTTTATTTTTACTCTCATTCTTATGCAAAACACTTCACCAGACCCTTGATCAGATTAATTAACTAGTTAAATAAAGACATAACATATTTCTTTCTTCACAGTTTGGTGAGTTCGCGGACTTGCTAAGATGTGGGGACACAGTATGAGGAGTAATGCATGTTTTATTTGCGGACAGACAGGCCACATAGCAAAAGACTGTACTGAAAAGGGAAGGTGTCATAATTGTCAAGACGAAGGACACAAAGCTGCCGAATGTCCACATCCTCAGAAGTGCAGACGATGTGGAGAAGAAGGCCACAAAGAATATGAGTGCACTGTTGTTATTGGAGCAGGTCCTTGCCACAACTGCGGGAAAACAGGGCACTACGTGAAGAACTGCCCCATCGAAGCATTGTGTCACAATTGTCAAAAACCTGGACACAAGGTGTCGGATTGCACTGAGGAAAGTGCCTGTAGAAGATGTAAAGAAATTGGACACAAGTCATTCGAATGTAAACAAAAAAGAGACGCGATCTGCCCATTCTACTCTTCTGGCAGCTGTAAAAAAGGTCAAGAATGTGATTACGAACATATAGGAGCTCCAAGACAACATTTTGACATGCGTCGTGATACCGACGGCAACAGCTACACTAAAGCACAATTCAAAAGACAATACGGAAGCTACACAGAATGGGATGCGGCCGAAGAACGCATGTCCATGGAGAACGGAGGATGGTACAACAAAGGTCAATTTAAAGAACATTTCGGCGACTATCACGAATGGGATCGCGCAATGCCATTTCACGGTAAAGGTGGGTTCAAAGGAGGTAAAGGTGGGTTCAAAGGAGGTAAGGGACGCAAAGGAGGGTATGGCTTAGTTCTTTTTTTTTTTTTTTTTTTTTTTTTTTTTACTAATCACCAGTTATTATAGATAAAACTAATCGATTCACAGTTTTCACAAACACAAAAAAAAACAATTTAATTAGCTGATTTTCATCTCATGACTTTAACCAAACAAACAGGTTCTCTGGAGGCTACCGTGGTCGTGGCGGACGTGGATACTAAACGAGTAGCTACTGCTACTAGATGATAATTTATACGCTAAATATAGAGCTTACACATACTGAAGGCCTGACTAGATTTATTGCTTGGCCTCAGGATGCTTAACTACTCCTTAACAAGAGAAGTTAACAAATGACTGGTGAGAAATAGAATGATATTTCAGGAGTGAATATAAATTGCATTGGTGCAGTTACACGAATTGAAAGGCAAAAAAAAAAAAAAAAAGAACGAAAGATAAAAAAATTACTTAAATTCTGTTTTCATCTCTTATCTAGTAACGATGAGGTTATCGGATTTTAGCTAAAAAAAAAAAAAAAAAAAAAAAACAAGCATTTCCGATTGATCATCACTCATTAAGTCTTTTCTGTGATTCGTTTGTATAACGACGTGAGTGTCTCAAATAAAGAAACAGGAAAAAAAAAAAAAAAAAAGTTTAAAAAATTAAAATCTTTTCCGACCGCTAATTTAGTTTGCCTGTATACCAAATACGCAATCTTTGAAAAGAAAATATGAAAAAGGGAAAGGAAGAAACATGTGAGATGTCTATCCCCTCACTTATGAAATAATAAAAAAAAAAAAAATAAATGTATGGGGGGAAGATTTAGATTTCTTCTTAAGGGAATAACCGCATTATACGTTTCTCTTTGGGAATCTAATAAAAATGAAAATATTATATTAAAAAAAAAACAAAGGGAGAGGGTTTGAAGTAATCTTATTACATCAAAAAATCAACACAGCACATAACAATAACAAGATGAATAATACCGACAACGGTACTGACACTCGACTGATGGTGTGTATTGATAGTCACGACTTGGAAGACGAAGGTTGTGTTGATTTTGCAAAAGTACTTCTTCAAAATAGAGAACAAAAGAACTACCAAGTTAGAGTTTACGGACATGTTCACAATGATAGTAAAGTTCCGTTAGCAAAAAAGTTAGGAAAGGCACTCGGAATGGATCTACCAGAAAAGAATGAAAGAAGTCAAGCGCTTAAAGATCGTGCTACCATTGTTGCGGATACACTAGAAGGAACGACTTACATTGATGGAAGTAACCAGACGATGATTCAAAGTTATTCTTCATACGTCACTGATTACAAACCTCACACTCTAATAGCAAACGAACGAAAAGAAATGCTCTCAATCGCCGAGTCTATTACTCTTGTTAAGGAATTGCAAGCCCCGACTGTTGTAATTACGAGAAGCAGAGTAAAGTCAGACTCAATCACTTACATCGTTTGCATTGCTCATCCGTTTGATGAACGTGGAATAAAAGCAATTGGAGTTCTTAGTTCATTCATAAGGGTGGTTGATAATGTGATCTTTTTTAGTTGTTGGGATCCTCCGGATGTTGCGACTGCTATGTACGCAGATGAATCGAAATGGATTTCTGAAACTAAAAAGTGTGAAACTCAAGCTCTTGCCGCATGCAAAAAGGGATCAGAATTGTTAGGAAACCTACGTCCTGATTTAGATCGAGGGACCTTTAAAGTTAAACTTGTTAACAACAGCACCTCAACAGGAATATCAAACCTGGTTTCTAACATGTCTCCCGACAAGAACTACGTCAACGTTGTAGTCGGAAGTACTCACAGTCGTGGAGCGTCTCGAAAAAAATCTATTCTAAACGTCGCTAAAAGAAGATTATTCGGAACTACAGCAGACGCTATTCTGAGCAATCGAGCAATACCTGCGGTCACTGTGGTGTTTAGATAGCCGTTTCTTTAAATATTAGTGGAGAGTGAGGCATATTACTTTTTTTTTTTGCATAAAACATTTAACTAAAACAATCCTTTATAGGAATAGCTATAAATTATCATCACAGTAAGACTTCGTACTCAGTTCAAGTCGTTTCACGTGATCTGTTCATAAGTATAACACTAACACAGTGCTCAGCTACAATTATCTGAAGTAGTCACGATGATGAAAACTATTTAGTTCTGACTACAGAGAGATGCTAGTTCGAGCACACCAACTTGTGATTCGAGTCGAATCTTCTTTAAATACTTTTTCTGTTCCATGTAAGTAGTTCCATTGTAGCAAGTATTCTATTTACCCATCTTGTTTTTTTTTTTTGTTTTTTTTTTTTGATATCGCGTTTAACACTTCTTGTTACAGTGTATCGATCCATTTTATTTTTTTTTAAAAAAAAATACTTCCACTCCTACTTCAACTGTTATTATTATTATTTTGCTTACTTACATTGCGGTGGTTACCTCCTGGCTCTGTCAGGGAATCTACCATACGGCAGTGTTGTCGATTTTTTTTTTATCTATTTATTGAAGGACCTATTTTCATAGTGTCTGCGGCTTTTTAGGTAGTGAGCTGATTTTATCAAAAAGAGAGTCAGCTGAAGGGTTGTTAATTGTTAATTTATTTACGACAGTTCTACACCTTTAGTTAGTTACACGTCTAAAATACGAATGCGGATATTTGAAATATGCTTCTTACTGACAGTGATCGTGACTGTCAATGCAATTGAGTGGACGTTTGAAAAATGGAGAGACATACCTCCGGGAGGCACTCGGTATGAGCAGATTGGAAGTTTGGAAGGAATGGTTGTCTTTAAAGTTAAAATAGAAATGAAGAGTACTAATGGTATGAGTGGACCTTCCTGTGAAGATTACGACATCGACCTTTACAGTAGTTGCGCAAGTAATAGCATTAGTTTGATAAACGGAACTTGTACTGGAGCTACTTGCACTACAGTTATTGAGGACACTACACCAGTTTGTGATAATGAAGGAACAGCTGAATTCTATGCAGTTTTAAGTAATAATAACACAGAATGCAGTTGGTCAGCATCAGCCTCCCTTTGGTATCGATGTATGGACAACTACTACGGACAACAATGTATGGCATGCACATCCTGTAGATCTTGTGGGTGTAATGGTGTAGCGACTATACAAAATGATCAATGCAGTTGTACTTGTAATAATTACTGGTCAGGAACAACATGTGATGTTTGCGATGATAAATACTCTGGAAGTAGTTGTGATCAGTGTTCAGCAACTAGAATACTTCAAAATGGAGAATGTGTCAACTGTCCTACAACAGGAACATGTTCATCAGGTGAAGATGATGTTCCGATTTCAACAACAGAATGTGGTTGTGGACCTCCACTTTGTGGAACTAATGAAATATTCACTGATGGTAATTGTATCTTATGCTCTTCATCAACTCACTGCTCAGGACGTTCGAGTAGTGTTGTTGCTGACAGTTCTCAAGTCTCATGTTTATGCGTTTGTAGAAATCTCTGGATGGGTTCAACGTGTGGTGAATGTCCAGGAGAATACGATGCAGACTTAGACTGTTCAACATGTAAACCTGGAGCTGTAATGTTCCCTCACTGTTATACTTGTACTAATGCTAATCATTGTAGTGGACGATCAACAAACACATTTGGAGCCTCAAATGACTTAGTCCCATCAAACACCATTAGAACGCAATGTATGTGTGAATGTGAAAACGCTTGGACTGGTCCAACGTGTTCGACGTGTCCTCCAAACTTTGTTGGAGATCAATGTGACAGTTGTGGTCAGTTGTACGCAAACTATCCAAATTGTACGAAGTGTAGTTTAACATCAGATTGTAACGGACGTGGTTTGACAGTTGAAAAAAATACCAACGCGACCTGCACATGTACCTGCGAACATAAGTTCACAGGCAAGAACTGTGAAACCTGTCCTGAAAACTACGGTGGAGACAACTGCAATGAATGTGCTACAGGTTGGTATTCTTACCCTGACTGTGATCAACAATGTACTAATGAACTTCACTGTAGTGGGAATGCCTTAGAAGTATCCAGCACTGGAAGTCAAGGTAATGAAGTATGCACATGTCCTAAATGTGTAAATCAATTCACTGGAACTGACTGCAGTTCGTGTAATGAATTATTATACAAAACGATGTCTTGTGGTGAGTGTATTACAGGAAGATACAGCTACCCTGATTGCATAACATGTTCTGTTGACTTTCATTGCTCTGGAAGAATGGCTTCATCAGTTGTTGAAGATACTTCGAGTAGGACTGGTTGTGTTTGTAATTGTCCATCACTGTACACTGATGTTGATTGTTCTTCTTGTATTCAAAACCACATAAACTACCCAACTTGTACCACATGTACAATTGGTATTCATTGTAGTAATAAAGCGAATTCTGTATCCTCAAGTTCTGATTCACAAAGTTGTGTATGTGATTGTACTCATCCATGGTCAGGTGATGATTGTAGTATCTGTTCTGAAGGGTTTCAAGGAATTAACTGTGATTCATGTTCTGAAGGTTATATTACATTCCCGTCATGTACGAAGTGTACTAATGAAGTTCACTGTAGTGGACATGCTGAAGTAGTAACGAGTTTACCCCCTTATGAACACTGTGTTTGTACATGTCGAAATATGTGGTCGCAATTAACTGGAGGAGAACCTTGTAATTATTGTTTAACATCGTATGATTCACAATTAGATTGCGGAGAATGTAAATTAGGAACTGTCGGATATCCAAACTGCCATTCGTGTGATGTAAACTTAGACTGTAATAGTAGAGCACTCTCCGTGTTGTATGATAATCCATCGAGGAGTTGTTTATGTTCATGTTTTGGTAAGTGGTCTGAATCAGATTGTTCACAGTGTAACTTACCTTATGATATTCAATCACCTGGATGTGACAGATGTGCTACTGGATATATCCAATACGATACCTGTACTCAATGTACTCCACAAGATCACTGTAGTGGACATGCTGATCCAGAAGATGTCACTTCAGATGATGGTCGTCGCAACTGTCTTTGCAACTCTTGTCAAAATGGATGGGAAGGAGATACTTGTCAAAGCTGTCCAACCAGATACGAAGGCTCAAACTGTGATAAGTGCTCCTCAGGATATGTCGGAACTCAAAACACTGTTTGTATCCAATGCACTAGCGAAGCAAATTGTGGAGGACACGCAGAAAGTATCTCTTCAGATAACGCAAGAGAGCAATGTATTTGTGAATGTGCTCATCAATGGTCTGGATCAACATGTGGTACTTGTGATAGTAAATACTCAGATACTTGTGATAGCTGTAGGACTGGTTATATTAATTACCCAACTTGTTCTCTTTGTACCACCGCATTCGACTGTAGTGGTCATGCCTTAGATGGCGGAGTTACATCGAACGGTGACAAGACAAAATGTGTCTGCACCTGTCGTGACGGTTGGTCAGGTGACACCTGCGATACCTGCGAATCGAAATTTCAATTTGATAACATCGCTGACAGCTGTGCGTCATGTGCGTTTGGTTTTTTCAGCTTCCCAGACTGCAGGCCTTGCAGCGATGAACAGGACTGCAATGGAAGAAGTACTTTTGTTGAACCAGTAGGCGATGCACAAACTTGGAATTGTCGCTGTACTTGTTCACAGAACTGGGAAGGTGCTAACTGTGAAACATGTCCTTCAAAATATAATCAATTGACATGCGATGTTTGTGATGTCGGGAGGATTAATTATCCGCAATGTGAAATTTGTAAAATCGACGTTCACTGTCAATCTCACGCCAATAGCGTAACGAGCAACATGGACTCAACTTTGTGTGTTTGCGATTGTAGAAATGGATGGACTGATTTAGAGTGTCAGACATGTCCTTCAAATTATAATTCAGATCCTCAATTTGATTGTAATCAATGTGCTGATGGATACGTTGGTGATCTCTGCCGTCAATGCTCTGTAGTAGACGACTGCAGTGGTACTTTAAAAGGATTGGCTGTCACGAGTAATGTCGATCACACGTCGTGTAGTTGTAGTTGTCATGAAAAATGGGATCCAACTTCTAATTGTGCTTCTTGTCCAAATCCTTTTACAGGACAAGACTGTAATGAATGTATCACTGGTTGGTATGGATACCCTGATTGTCAACAATGTAAACTCGTAACTCATTGTAACAATCACGCAACCAGCGTCAACTCACTTGGATCTCCAGCAACTAGCTGTTTGTGTACCTGCAGAGAACAATGGTCAGGAACTCAGTGTGAGACTTGTCCACATCCATACAAATCATCTGAAGGTGCAGATTGTGACCAGTGTTTACCTGGTTATATAAACTACCCAACATGTACTCTCTGTACATCAGATGTTCACTGTAACAATCAAGCAACAAGTACAACAAATAACGGAGATAATATTGATGTTTGTGTCTGTACCTGTTCTGTTGGTTTCACTGGAACCACATGCGACAGTTGTGATACTAATTTCATAAACTACCCAACATGTTCATCGTGTTCAGCTGCAATGATTGATTGTAACGGCAGAGCTACAGGAGTTGTAAGTAACGTTAATCAAGATCAGTGTGTGTGTCAGTGTGTTGATCGATGGGAAGGAATTCAATGCGATAGTTGTAATGAAATATTTGATCAAATGAGTTGTAGTTCATGTGCAGCTAATAGAATAACATTCCCAACATGTACTCTTTGTGAAGATGGGATTCACTGTTCAAGTAACGGAATAGCATCAGCAACAGGAGACAGTTGTAGTTGTGATTGTACTACTCCATGGTCAGGATCATCATGTGACACATGTCCGACTAACTTTGCTGGAACAGATTGCGACAGATGTGCTGCTGGTCATCATAAATTCCCTGTTTGTGATGAGTGCCTTTCATCAGTTCATTGTAACAGTCATTCCACATCTGTCTCACCAAATATTGATCAAACAGCCTGTGAATGTACTTGTAGACACTACTGGTCAGGATCAACTTGCGGCATCTGTTCTGAACCATACGGAGGTACTGACTGCAATGAATGCATCCCTGGATATGTTGAACAAATAGACATGACTACTTCAACATTACTTTGTATTAAATGTACGTCAGATTCTCATTGTAATTCAAGAGCTTTAACAAACTCACATGCTACTGATGATGGAGGACGGTCAGTATGTATCTGCACAGCGTGTCTTGATAAATGGTCAGCAGCTGATAGTTGTGGTATATGTCCTTCTCAATACGAACAAATAGAATGTAAAAGTTGTTCTGAAAACAGAATAACCTACCCGACATGTAGACTTTGTACGAACACAGATGATTGTAGTAACCACGCTACTGCTATTGGAAGATCAGATAATCAATTAGAATGTACATGTGACTGTCGTAATAGATGGTCTGGATTACAATGTGAATCATGTCTCCATCCATTCACAGGATCAGATTGTAATCAGTGTATTGATGGATACTACTCTCCAAATGCTAATGCTATTCTAATTAATTGTCTTGTCTGTTCTGTGTCAACACATTGTAATAATAATGCTATCGCTGTTCAATCACTTCCGGATCACACGGGTTGTGTATGCAGCTGTGACATCTCTCACACAGGAGATGATTGTTCATCGTGTAAAACAGGATATATAGAAGATCAAAGTAACATCAATAATTGTATCCTGTGTGAGATATCAACTCACTGCAGTGGATCAGCTACAAGAGTACAATCGGATTCTGATAATAAGAACTGTGTCTGTGTTTGTATTCATCCATGGACAGGTAATCAGTGTGAAACATGTCCTGATATCTACTCAGGTCAGAGTTGTGATACTTGTGCTTCAATGAGAATTAATTATCCAACATGCACACTTTGTACTACAGCTGATCACTGTAGTGGAAATCACGCTATCTCAGTAACACCAAATACTGAAAACACTGTTTGTGTTTGTAGCTGTGAAGTAAATTGGAATGGAAATACTGATTGTTCAAAATGTACGTCAACTTATTATCGACAATCCTCTGACTGTTTGAAGTGTACTAATATTGATCATTGTAATGGGAGAGCCTTACTATCATCTGGTAGTGAGATTCAATCATCATTTACTAGAGACAGGTGTCTGTGTGGAGTGTGTCAAAATAACTGGACAGGAGACCAATGCGAGAACTGTCCTCCTCAATACGATCCAATCGATTGCAATAGTTGCGCTACTGGACTAGTAGGACCTGACTGCATAGCATGTAATGTTAATATTCATTGTGGAGTTGGGGTGTCAAGTGTAATGCTAGCACCTTTAGGTGATTCTTGTGTCTGTAGTTGTCGTAATCAATTTTCTGGAGAACGTTGTGAAGACTGTTTTGCTCCATACACTGGTCCTGAATGTGATAAGTGTATTGATGGTTATATAAAATCACAAAACACTTGTATCGAATGTAAGATATCAACACATTGTTCATCTCATGCAATTGCTGTTATAAGTTCCGATGATCAGCTATCGTGTGACTGTGCTTGTAAGAATCAATGGATAGGTTCTCAGTGTCAAACATGTCCATCAAAGTATGAGAATGACTGCAACCAATGCGCAGTCGGTTACATAAACTACCCAACATGCACTGAGTGTACTGTTGACTTACATTGTAGTGGAGTACTCAATTCTGACTCATCCACAAGTAATGCAGCAAGAGATACTTGTATCTGTTCATGTAAAAACAGTTGGTCACCATCAGTAGGGTCTGAAGCAGTACCTGGATGTAGGGAATGCGCCATTCCGTATTCAGGAACTTCTTGTGATGTTTGCGCTACTAAATACTCAGGATATCCTGTTTGTTCTTTATGTACTAATTCAGATGATTGTATGAACAGAGCGATACCTGGAGGCGTTTCAAGTATTAATGACATCTGTTCATGTGATTGTGAACACAAATGGTCAGATTCCAGTTGTCAAACATGCCCACCTCAATACGCAGGAATAGACTGCAATACCTGCAACACTCATAGAATACAATACCCTGATTGTATTGAATGCACAAGTCTTCAACATTGTAATAATAGAGGAGTTCAACTCTCAACAGATCAATCACAGTCAACTTGTATTTGTACATGTGAACGACCATGGGAAGGAATTTCATGTGAGAGTTGTCCAGCAAAGGCTGCTCCGAATTGCGATAAGTGTGCTGCTGGTTATATTGGATTCCCAGAATGTCATGAGTGTTTGTTATCTGTATGTAACTTAAGAGGTATTACTGTATCATCTGACTTGTTAAGATTAACTTGTGTATGTGAATGTGAAAACCAATGGTCAGGAAACTACTGTGAAACCTGTCCAACTCAATATGATCAATCAAACCAACAATGTGATAGTTGTTCAACAGGAAGAATATCATTTCCAGAATGTATTTCTTGTACTACTGGAATCCATTGCAATGGAAGAGCATCAGTCGTTAGACCAAACCCAGATAAGACATCATGTGTTTGCGAGGAATGTACAAAAGGATACATCGGAACTCGATGTGATGACTGCGACGTTGGATACATTAAAGACACCACAACTAATGAATGCACTCGAGATCCTAATAATTTCTGTATTGGTAATCCTCCAACGGTACTAAATGGTCAACAACCAAACTGTGGAACAACAACAGCTCTTAATGAGGGTTGTTTAATTGTTTGTAATGTTGGTTATGAAACAACTCAACAATATGAATGTACGGATACAGTTATTGGTGATTGGGTCATCCCTGAATGTAATGAAATGCCCTGTACGACACCACCGCCAGTTCAAGGTAATGGAACAGTGAGTGAATGTGAATCACAATTACCAATCAATGCAATGTCGTCTTGTGCTATCACTTGTGATGAGGGTTATCACAGTAATGGAGTTATGTTTACTTGTAGAGCTAGTGATTGGATTCAACCATATCCTCAATGTGATCCAAATCCTTGTGAGACACACCCAACCCTACCTGGTAATGCTTCTCATTGGGGATGTACGGTACCTCAAAACGGTTACGGAATAACTGGTCAGTGTAATGTTCAATGTAATCAGAGATATCATAGCAGTGAGGCTGTAGCTTTATGTGTTGCTGGGAAATGGTTTAATATCCCTCATTGTATTCCTGATCCTTGTTTAACAATCCCACCTAATGTAAATAATGGATGGCCACAATGTTCTACTCCAGTGGAATCTGAACAAGAATGTGAATTAGAATGTCAGGTTGGTGTTGGTCCTCCGACGTGTTCTGAGATTGATGAATTTGATAATTCTGATTATTTCATAACTTTCAACTCTGTTTGTTATGAATGGGTTCCAGAAAAACACAACAGAGCAACAGCTTCTGAATATTGTAAACTAAACGGAGGATTTCTAGCAACAATAAACACTTTATCAGTCGAACACTTACTTCACTCAAAGGCTCAGGTAGATTCCAACATAACTGACTGGTGGACTGGTTTACGTATAAACTCATCACAGTCGGGATCTTTTGAAGTAGGAGACGCTTCATGGTGGAATGAACACTACACTAATAAACTTCTTACTCATGGTGATTGTTCTACATCTGGTGAATGTATCGCATATGTGTACGATCAGATCCCTTTGTGTCCTTACTTAGCAGATGATTGCGTCGAAGAAAAACCATTTTGGTGTATGTACCCATCGATATTAATGAGTAGTACTGTTGGAGTCGTATCTCGTTCGTTGTATACAAAGAGTTCTAATTATGTATGTGATCGTGGAGTGTGGTCAACACCTCAATGCCAACCTGCTAGCTGTGTTAACGCTCCAAACTCAGTTTTAAATTCATTAGAAGTAATTTGTTCACTTCCTGTTAGTCATGGATCGACATGTGATGTGATATGTGCTGATGGATATCAAAAGGAACGAGACGTTCAATGTCATCTTGGTGGTTGGATACCAGGAAAGTGTTCAGCTCATGTATGTGATACGCTACCTCATCTAACGATGTCTGACAGATGTTCATTACCAGTTAATGATGGTGGTGAGTGTCCTGTTTTATGTTCATCAGAAATGATTCAAAACACGCCTCACATCTGCGTGAGAGGAGTCTGGCAGATGGGATCATGTTCAGCCAGAGACTGTATTACTAGTCCTCCTCATGTTCAGTTTGGAAGATCTGAAAACATCAATCTCCCAGTTCCTAATAATAGTGAAGTTACTTTAATATGTTCTCAAGGATATCTTCCGAGTGGATTATTTAAATGTGTTTCTGGATCCTGGACTGTTCCATCGTGCCAACCTCTTAAATGCAACAGAAACATCCCCGGAATTCTTCACAGCAACATGTCATCTGTCAGTTGTATCGCAGGATCAGATCACGGAACATCATGTGGTATTGTTTGTGAAGATGGATACACTGCTAGTGGAGGTGTCATTGGGTGTTCATTCGGAAATTGGATCATGAGTTCCTATTGTACTGAATTATCGTGTTCTAATCCGCCAGTTATTGAAAACAGTCGACCGTATTCTTGTCAGCTTCCATTAGATTCAGGGAAAGTTTGTCCTGTGAGCTGTCTTACAGGATACGAGAGCATTCAAGGAAACTCTTGGTATTGTTCTAAAGGACTTTGGATTACACCAACTTGTGTTGAATTGTCATGTCAAAGTCAACCACCACTACTAGAATCAGCTCAGAGTCCTACCTGTATACTTCCTGCTAGTAGCGGAGATAGATGTAGTGCGGCTTTTGGATGCATCGGATCAAGAATAGTATCGAATGATTATATTTGTGATAAGGGAAGATGGATTGTTCCTGAGTGTCAACCAGGTAGTTGTAAAACATCAGAATTAGTGACATCAGATTCTGTAATGCAACAACCATCAATAACCTGTTTAGAGAGTGAGTATCATCACAGTCAGTCTTGTGATGCTGTTTGTAAAGAAGGTTCGTTATTAAAACAAACAAACTCTTTTAAATGTCTTGACGGGGTATGGATCATACCAGAGTGTCCTTCTTCAGATCAATACTTAATAATAACCTGTTGTACTGACACAGTCCCTACAGGTATTGAGATGGAGTGTAAAGGTTTATTAGGAACTACTAACGGATTTTTTTCAACAGTTGCTTCTCAAGAAGTTCTGTTAGAAAGTAATCTCAATAGTGACTCGTATACTGTTGTTGTTGGTGAGTCTGTGTTGACTAATTACAGTGCGATTTTAATTAATTTTTCGATTTCCTTTAAAACTGCTGGGAATCATGAAGTCGTTGGACGATATCAAACAGTCATCGGAAACACTTCAGTAATCGTATTCGATACTTCAGTTTATTTAAATGCCGCATCGGGAATGAATAATTTCATTCAACGAGATATGTTAAGTTCAGGACCTGGTCAAAGAATAACTGAACCACTGACAATGACACCAGCTGGAGTATCAACGAAAACCTATTCAGCAACAGTCAATGAAGGTTTAGCATTAGTGGTTGATTTCACCATTAGATTTACCGAACGTCCGTTGACTGAGAGAATCTATTTAAGAGCTAACGCTAATCAGGTTTTTTCTGGTTCACCAGCCGCAATCTTAATTCTCCAAGTCCATAAATGTCATACTAGCTACTTGACAATGTCTACCTTTAATCAAGAGGTTTATCGAACTGTGCAATCATCAACAGAGTTATTCGGTGCACGTTCGATATGTGGTTCCATAGAAGGAACAATCAGGGGTTCCCTTCGGATTATTATTTCACCTGATAGTACTCTCCAAGGATCAATAAAGACAGCAGATACTGAATGGTTATCAGCTTTTCATTGGAGTTTTGCTTGTTCTTTTTCACGGGTTCACACTTGTGATGGTGGGTCTCCAATGCAAATAGTTGGAGGCATTAACTTACCTGAGGGGTTTGCGACTGGGGGAGGATTTTATTTATCTGTTTACAAGAGCAGCGACAATGTTGACATTACCGCTACCGTGTCACACCAAAGTAAAGGAGAGTCTCCTCCTTTGTTGGAAAGACAAGGAGATGTTTCACTTACTCCGTATGTGAGTCACGTGGCTAGTTCTGGTAGTAGTGTTCCTTTTGTGTGGAGTTTACCATCGGAGATAGCATCCGTAGCATTTGTGGTTCATGGTAACGTTTACTTTAATGCCGGTGATGTTCCTGTTTCTGTTTCTGAGTTACAATTCTCGTTGACACTTTCTGCAGGTTGTTGGACGACATCATTTGATTTTAAGATTCTAGTATCATCAATAACAAATTCAAATCAATTAAGTGAAGGACGATTAACATCGAGTCCCTGTCGATCTGTTTTTGGACAACAAACAGTATTGGATTTGAGCTGGAATCCATCACAAGTATCATCTCTGACTGGTGTGATTGTCAGTCAACAGATATCGTCATCACAGACGCAGACTCTCTCAACGATGTCGATGACAAGTCAAGAATCTATTTCTGGTAATATAAATATAAATTTAATGAGTCTTTCAAAAGGTACTTACGATTGCATTGAACCACTACCCAGTTGTTCTGTCGGGTTATATGTTCCTGCATTGTCCTCAGTACAAAATAGATTAAATAAAGCATTACAGCAATCATGTCCATCTATACCAAGTTTAGTGAATACATGTGTGTGGCCGTATTGTAATTGTAGTGTTGAGGTTTGTGAAGACCAATCTGGATGTATTATGAACAGTATTACTGAGCTCTGTGAGTCTTCTTTTAGTAGTTCTGCTTCAACGAATGACAGATCGAAATTACCGAGTGGATGTGATGGATGTGTTCATCCGTTGTGTGTCTGTCCCGATTCAGATAGTTGTGAAAATCAGAATGGTTGTGTTTGGTCATCAACGAAACACGAAGGATCTTGTTGGCCAGAAGAAGCTTGTGGAATGTGGGGAAAAGTAACAGCGACGGGTATCAATGATCAATCCTCTCCATCAATACAATCTGATATCACTGTTAGGATTGATCCAACGACATCTGAAGTCGCGACTATTACATCGAAATTAATTCATGAAAAGATTAATTTAGGAATTGGTTCATTCCAACCATCAGACATCACTGCTTGCGGTGCTATAAAAGAATTTACTGATGGAGCACAGGCTTGTGCTGATGCTGCTATTTTGTTAATAAAAAATCAAGTTGAAAATCCTCCTCCAGACTCAGAGGAAATTCTTAACAACTTAGCAACCATACTGGGATTCACTCCAATAGAGTTGTACTGTGCAAACTTGTGTAGTGATGTTATTACTTTACTGAGAGACACTACAAATGGATATCAATTATCTCACACAGCAGGTCAGCAGTTATTAGATATCACTGCGAGTATTCTTGGTAGCTGTACTTGTTCAACTGGTACTGCAAAACGTTCTATTTCAGTTCAACAAGCCAACACCAGAGGAACTATTTCTGCATCACAATATTTAAATATTCTACAACAACAAGTGACGTCATCTGTAAGAGGTCATCCACCTGGTAGTGACAAGTCTCTTAATGACTACCAATCAAGTGACGGGTTGATTAAATCAATCGCTTACTTGGATACTCTTTCATCACTCAGATCTGGAAGAAGGTTTGGTACTGGTGGTGTTAATGTGTTGTTGAACTCTTCAAAAGTTTTATTAAATATTCATGATAGCTCTCCTACAATCATAACAATTCATCAAGTCTGGAGAGACTTATATGATGCGACTGACCTGAGTGATCTGACCAGGATTCACGAATGGGTTTACTCTATTCACTTATCACATGGAACAGCAATACACGATTATCCAGAACATGTAGAACTGTCTTCATATTTCATATTATCGATAAATGTTAGTATCGACATTCTACCAACTGATAGCTTATTAATGTACTTTGATAAGTTAGCTGGTAGGTGGATTATTCCAACTGATTGTACTAGTGAAGGAATCGTGTCTGTAAAGTGTAACAGGATTGGTGTGTATGCAATTAGAGAACGTGAGCCTAGTACGTTACCCCCAAGACCTACTAGTAGTCCAGGTGATGGTGGTGTTACTTTTGATCCTGTTGTTCCTGTTGGTACTCAAGTTCCTGGTCAACAGCCAACAGGAACACAGCCTCCTATCATCCCGGGTGGTTTGGGATTATCAGAAGTTTCTGATAATAGTGAGACTCTCGCTGTTGTTGGTATCATTTGTATTGTTGCTTTTACTGCTGCTCTTTGTGGTTTGTTCTTTCTTCAATGGAGACGGGGTGTCAACTACGAAATTGCAGAACGCAAGAAAGCACCATTTCAATTTTCTTCACTTCAACAAGGTGATCGTCAATACGAAGACGTACCAAGTCCTCCGGGTGATCAAGAGATGGTATCCAGTAGAGGTGATTGAGATGGTGTTGTTTCTTCTTTTTTCCTTTTTTTTTTTTTTTTTTTTCTTTTTCGTCAGTGTAGAATCGATTCGTATTTCTTTTTTAAAAAAAAAAAAACAGTTCTTTTTTTCTTTTATTATACCTCACTACTAATTGTAAGCTTAACGCTTGAGAACTATAGGTCTGTTTTACCATTTACACATGTCTTACTGTTGTCAGCTGCTAGTGTGAGTCACCATCCCAGTACTCCCTTAGTGGACGACAACTCTGAATATTAGCACCAAATACAATTAAAGAATCTAAAGTAGTGTTGAGATCGTAGTAGTTGGAATCTTATTGTATTATCATTACTTCTCCCATTTTTTTTTCTTTTTTTATGTCGACAAAAATCGGAGGAGAAACCATTGAGAGCCTCAAGGAAGGCTCCGAATATACTCGACAGGAACACCTTCGGAATGTGAAACCAACTTGTACAAATTATTTGTTTCTATACCTTCCTTCGTGTTGCTGTGTAGTTTGTTTGTTTGTTTTGCGTTAGTTGTAATGTACCTCTAACTTTGTCCTAAATTCTAAGTACTCCATGCCTGCTTTTTTTGGTGCAGAGAAATAATATGGAGAGAGAAAACTCTCGTCTGTATCGGGTTAAGTATTGGATAGCCCCTCAAAGGGTTTATTCAAAGCTGTTTTTTTTTTTTTTTTTTTTTTTTTTTTCGTGCGAAACAATTATTTATATCAGTTTTTTTTTCCGGTAGTTGCTGGGGGGGGCTTACACTTCAATAAAGATCCCCGTCTTGGCCAAGACTCATAGCAATGTTTGTGTACCTTCTTTACTCTCTTCTCTTCTCCTCTATCTCTTCAGTTGTTAGCAACGCAATTTGTGCTTGCTTTTAGTGCAGAACACGAGTCATGCGGAAGTCATTTGTACTTTGTGATGAATACAAAATAAATTACTTTGAACGTGGCTCTGCTCTAAGTTTGTTCTCCTATAGTTCACTTGTTGAGTAGCCCATCAAGTGAATTATTCCTGGGGTTGGATTTCCCTGGGTTTTTTTTTTTTTTTTTTTGATAAAATAAAAAAAATAAGTTCTGCTTGCCCTGATTTACATTTCTTTTTTCGAAACAAGTTTTTTTCTATCGAGTTTTCTCTTCCTGTTGTTGAACGAAGGCAGATTTTTTTTTTTTTTTTTTTTTTTTTTTGTTTTTACTTAATTGTGTGAGGAAAACCAACAGCAACAACAAATAATAATAAAAAAGTTTTGCTTTCTAGTGGCCTTCCCTGAGATGGGTGAGCCGAGAGAACGAAAATGGAAGAAAGAAAATAAACCACTCGAGACCCCCTTCCGGGGGATTCATTTACTAGTGTGTCTTATACAAGACTGAATGTTATGAAGTTATAAAAATAATTGTTCTTCATAACAGGTATAACTTATTTAAGTATCACGAGCTCAATAGGGGGGTTCAGTTCACAAATTCATTGCAATAAACAAAATTAAAAAAAAACGCAATTTCTTAAACAGCTTTTTTGTCTCAAAAACAACAAACCCCCCCACACGATGAGTTACTATTACGGTTCACCGTACAGAAGTACTTCAGTTTACAGCACTCCGAGATACGCTTCGACTTCTGCGTACGTAGCACCGTCATACCCAACAGTTGATCGTTTAAGTTATTGGTCAGAACCACAGTCGGGAGGTCACAAGTCGATCTCACTTGAGAAGGAATTGAGAGACAGAGGACTTCACGCTAGTGCAAATGCCATTGCTAATGGAGAGGTTCTAGACCATGCTCAAGTCACGAGGGTTAATATTGCTGATGTGGAAATGCAATCATCAAGCCCACAGAGATTTAGAAGTGGAGCATACTGTGCTCATCTTGATGCTGAGATGAGACTTCCATTTGATCAACGGAGTCCAAGAAGGGCAATCTCATCTCCGAGAGGAGGTCATTATCTTTACTGATTTATGAGAGTATTTGTTTTATATTAAAAAAAAAAGAGTATAAGTTTTGCTGTGAAGAATATTTTTAAAAAAAAAAAAAAAAAAAAAAAGCAAAACAAAAGAAATCTACAAACGCACACATTCAAATTCACAGGGGAATCCTTATAAGGCTTTCAGTCTCATGATAGTCAACTTCAATTGTTTTGTACCCCCTTCCGTCCTTCCTCAAAACATTGGCTACGTGGTGGTAACCCCACCTCTGCTGAGTTGTTTTTTCTCCACTTATATATTACCCCAATTTAAATTGGGAGAGCTATTTCGTTACTTTGGACACATCGGTTTTTGAGTTGAAATTAACCATTCAAGTTTTAATGTTTTATTGTCTTGTTGAAAAAAATGAAAAAAAATATTAATCTACCACAGCCTAAGTAATTAAGTTATGTATGTTTTAGTGACTTGCGAAGATGCTGACTTTCCTGTTGTTATGTTTCCTGTAAAGGAAGAATCAGTAGTGAGAGATGTTATCTTACAGGCTGCTGATGAATGGAGCGTCGATTCGGACGAATTCGAATTATCATACGCTGGTGACTTGCTCATTGATAACGCACGTTTGGTTTCACTCGCTTTGCAATCAGAAGGGGAGTTGGTAGCATCGAAAAAGGGAAATCGGGTGTTTAATAAAAGTTATTTTAGTGATGACGATTTGATGGTTAAAATGATAAATTCGTATAAAAATAGTCAAAATGAGTTCTTGTTGTTGGATACTTCTTCGTTTGCTGAAAACGGTCGCGTTACTTGTTTTGAAATAATTCCAAAGGAAATTTTGAAAATATCATTTTGCAATCCCAGCTGTGTAATTACTTCTGTGGGAAGTTTTTTTTTAAAATCATGTTCTGCTACGGATATCCATCTTTCGGGGGTTGTGAATGCTACTTCAATTGGAAATTGGTTTTTATCAGGATGTGTGTCTGTTTTGGAAATAGATCTCTCAATGTTCCATAAACTAACTCAAATTGGATCTTTCTTCCTTAGTGGATGCATTTCAATTAAAACATTAAACACGTCGAGTCTCAGTAATCTCATTAAATTACCGAATGGATTTCTATTTTCTTGTTCTTCTTTAACAAATATCGACTTGTCAGCTTTTTGTAACGTAACTGAGATTTCAGATTATTTTTTAAGTTGTTGTTCTTCCCTCGAGTGTCTTGATTTGTCTGGTCTTTGTAGTATTGTAGCAATTGGAAGTCATTTCTTACAGAGATGCGGATCTCTTCTTGAAATTCAATTTCCAGAAAGTTTTAGAAATGTTACGAAAATTGAAAATTCATTTTGTAGTAATTTAAGATCACTAACTAAAATAGACCTCAGTAACCTTTCAAATGTTGTTACCATCGGTGATAACTTCATTGAAGGGTGTTGCAGTATAACTGAGGTAGATTTATCTAGACTGCAAAGTGTTACTGCTGTTGGTGATCGTTTTCTTAATTGTTGTCGGTCTGCAACTGACTTGAATCTTGAAGGGTTCTCAAATGTAATTTCTGTTGGTAGTTATTTTCTTCATGGATGTTCTCAAATAAATGTTCTAAACTTATTAATGATGCGTTCCGTATCAGAGGTCGGGGATTACTTTCTGGAAGGATGCACGTCACTTACCGACGTGACCCTGTCAGATACTGATAACCGTTCGTTGTTTCTAAAAAAATCACGACTACTGAAGAGGCTGGAGAAGTAATTGTTAAAAAGGCAGGTCTAACCTTCGTGCCGATGCTGGTTTTCTTCAGAGGAATTCCCAAGCATGTATTAGTTTGTGTTGTTATATTGTCTGAGGTGGTGTTTTTTTTTTTTTTTTTGATTAAAAAAAAAAATTATTTATTTACTCCCGTCAGCTTCTCAGCTTTACAAACTTTCTATTTAATAACATGACTGGTTACCATCCAACTGCTGCTTACTGGCCAGAGCCACAGGCCGGAGGTCACAAGTCGATCTCACTTGAGAAGGATTTGAGAGACAGAGGACTTCACGCGAGTGCTAATGCTGTTGCTAATGGAGAGATGATCGACCCGATGCAGGCGACTGTGATTTCACATGCTGAGTTGGATTTGAGAGAGGGAAGTCCTCACAGATTCCGTACTGGAGCATACGAGGCTCACGTTGACGCTGAGCTTTCTCTTCCTGTTGACCAGCGTAGTCCTCGTAGAGCAATCGCTAACCCGATGTTCTGATAGAATGATAAATTACGAGTTGGTGAATAGTTTGTTTGTATACATAAAAAAATGAAAACAAAGTTATTCCTGTATCCAATATTGTTGGGACAGGAATCAAAATATCCCTTTTTTCTCATCCACCTGTTGTACTCTACTTTTGTGTAAAAAGTTATTATTTATTGTTATTATCAATAGTGACGTATATTTACGATTCAGGAATTCATTAAAATATATTTAATAGTCGACGATGCGGGATAATCGTTGGGGGAGAGTTTTTTTTTTTTTTTTTTTTTAAAATCTTGTTTTTCCTCCAGCTCATTAGCCTTCTAAAACTCATCTCACAACATGACTGGATATCAGCCAAACCCTGCTTACTGGCCAGAGCCACAGGCCGGAGGTCACAAGTCGATCTCACTTGAGAAGGATTTGAGAGACAGAGGACTTCACGCGAGTGCTAATGCTGTTGCTAATGGAGAGATGATCGACCCAATGCAGGCGAATTTAATTACCGACGCAGAATTACAGTTGAGAGAGGGAAGTCCTCACAGATTCCGTACTGGAGCATACGAGGCTCACGTTGACGCTGAGCTTTCTCTTCCTGTTGACCAGCGTAGTCCTCGTAGAGCAATCGCTAACCCGATGTTCTGATGAGCTATTCTGTTTTTCTTCATCAGTGGTAAAGGAGAACGGAGAAAATCTTTTTTTTCGAATAAATTATAATTAAAAAAAAAAAAGGAAAAAAAAAAAAAAAAAAAAAAAAAAACATTCCTCCCAATTCGATACTTGTCTGTTTGTATACTTTCGTTTACTTTTTTTTATTTTTGTTACTGTTCTTTTTTTTTTTTTTTTTTCATTTTCTTTTTTCTTTGCAAAAATGTAGTGGAAAAAAAAAAAAAAAAAAATAGTTGTTTCTTGTTATCCCCAATGGTGAGCTATGAATGCGTATATTTGTTATTTTTTCAAAATCCAGATATGAAAACTAAATTATATGCGATGAAAGGGAATCAAAGAATCATTCATTACTTTTTACATCGTTTATTTATATTCAGCAAATAACAAAAAAGAAAGCAAAAAAAACTTTAAAATGCCACTCGGTATGATTCTTCCATTGGTGTGCCCAGGGATTCTGGGTGAGAAGGTGTACTCAGGACTCCCAGCGATGACGCCTAGCCAGGGTGTTCTTGCTGCTATTGCTTCGACGATGTTTGCGCAGGGAGCTAGGGTTGTTGCTACAGGATTCTCTTCATATGATAATGTTGATCCTCGTGCTCAGATGGCAAAGTTGGTGGCGGAAGAGAAAAGCTCTTACGTCTCCAGATCACAGGCAGCTCATCTTAACGGATTTGAGGACCTCGCTATGTTTGGAATTGCCACAGCCGTGGCTCTCGCATCTGGTGCTAGCAAAGAAGTAATCGGAAAGATTGCCACCCTTCACACGATCGCCAGAATGGGATTCAACTTTTGTTATATATTCGCCACCACTGAAACTCAGTCTTTCGCCAGAAGTTTCTTTTTTATTCTCGGGTTCCTTTGCAACCTGAAGCTTCTTACTCTTGAGTAGTATTTTATGAACCAATTCTTATTTTATTTCTTTTTTTTTTAAAAGAAGAGGACCATTCTTAACGGTTTCCCTCCCTTCCTCTACCCTTACACGACTATTTTATTGTTGTGGTTAGTTGGGAAAGAGAGACATGAACGAAATACTAGAAAAACAATAAACAAGCAACCCTGCCTCCTGCTTGGTTGTTAATCCTAAATATAAGTTAAAGAACAACAGTGGTCTTGGAACGATATGTTCTCACTGGGGGAAATACGAAAAAAAAAAAAAGAGAGAGAGAGAGAAGGGAAAACCACAAAAAAACTGCGGAAGAAGATATCTTCTCGAACTCTCTTTTTTTTTTGTTTTGTTTTGTTATGTTTTTCTGTTTTTTTTTATTTATTTAAAGCCGTCTTCGTACAACAGATTGTTGGGGAAACAAAAAAAAACTGAGGAATATAAAAAAATAAAATGACGGCTCCGGAAGTCGAATCATCCCCTCAACACATATTTCAAACAGAACTTCCTGTCACTGCTTGTAAGGAGTCAAGCGGAGAAGGAACTCTAGCTTATGTCACAGAAAAATACTTAATAAATACCAATTGGAAAGCTGAAGTTAAAATACCTGTTCCGGACCTGTCATATTTGATCAGCGAAACATTCAGTTCTCGGAAGTGCAACAAACCATTGAGACTCGTAGTTGGGACTAAAAAAACAAAATCGTTGATTGCAGCAGGAATGTGGAGCACAACTATTCTTTATTTTAAAGAGAAGTTAACGACATCTGGAGAAGATGAAATTACTACTTCAGATGAGATAATTCAAATATCAAATCATTTATTCGACACCATATCAATGTGTTATGGACATCTGTTTGAACAAGCTGCGACAACCTTTTCACCAACAAAATTACGTTCAAAAACCTACTCAAGACTTGATCGACTCTACACTGCATATCCTGATGTAGTCGCACAGATAATGTTTAGATGCGCTCAAGAAATATTTCCAAATAGTCGTGAGGTCGGAACAAACGGATTCAGGTCATATATAACAACTAAAATACACTATTGGATGACAGGACTTTCCTGTGGAACGAATCTCGCTCTTCAATGGGGAAAGTTTAAGAATAAACAATCAACTAAAACAGAGCTCATCCACAGTGAAGTAGCTCAGAATCTTCTGAAAGCTATTGAAGGAGGGACTATGCAACCTGTTCTTAATATAAACCAGAATAGTGAAGAAGACGTGTCTGAAGACCAGACGTCTATAAATAAAGAAACAGAGCAAACCAAACCGTCAGATCGATCTCGTTGGTTTGAAGTCGGCCGAATAGTATCTCGCGAAGTAGCAACTGTTTCAGGACGACAACAATTTCTAAAAGAAAACTCTTCAAGAATCTCAATAGCTGGACCGTCTCCAGTGATGAGAAGATATTTTCAACTAAAACACATCCGTCCGTTGGGAGGACGACCTCCTGGGACGATTATTTCAGGTGCTCAAAAATCTTTTAAAACACTCCAGCGATCTGATACCGAAACTAATCTAATAAACAGTCGCTATCAGAAACTAGCAGCACCTCTTGTTCTTGAAAGTACTCGTATTGTAGAAGAAGATAAAGACATGTGTAAAAAACTCCAACGACAAGTAGGAGTAGACCGAACGTCATACAACAAGCTTCGAAGTAAATTAGAAGGCAGGAATCGAACTGGGCTTCGGAAGTTACAACAAATTAGATTTCGAGCAAAGACGGTTGAGAAACAAAAACAACAAAAAGCTGAACAGGCGAAGAGAAATCGACAAGACAAGAACTTAAAGAAACTAAAAGATGACATCACAGATAAGAACATCAACGACTTCTTCACATCATTTGATAAAGAAGACAGCTGCTACTCAAGTAGTTGGGAAGAAGAGTCTGATTCAAATGGTTTAGAGAACAGTGAGAATATATCATCTGAGTTGCTTACAAAACTTGTTACCGTCTCACCTCAAACTGTTTCCACTTCTATCTCTCAAGCACTCTCAAATAATCATTTACCTCTCATATCATGTTCATATAATGGACAGGTTGAGTTGTCACCAGTTTTCCAACCTAGTCCTCCTCCTCAGAGAGATTCAGCCAATTACAACTCAAGAACTCCTTTGTTTGAACCACTCCCGCCGTTGACTCGGAGTTTACATAAATGGAAACGTGGTGGACGAGTTGAAAATTTTGATAATGCGACGTCAGTAAATGTTGCTGCAGTTGTTGAAGGAAGTGATGACGAGGATCAGTTTGTACCTCATCCTCATCCTCATCCTCATCCTCCCACAATAGTTAATCATCGTGACAATACTCGAACTACTTTCAGATCTCTTCCAGAATCACCAAACAGTTCTGATTATCAATCAGAGATGTCGATGGCGAGAACAAACAGAAGAAAGTCATCAGCGATATCATTTATAGAGGCTGCTCGTAGAGAATCAATTCGTGCGATTATTGAAGTTGAGCAGTTTGAAGATTTTGGATTAGTTTCGAATACTACGAAAGCAGACCTGTTTCAACATTTTAATCAACGAAGTTGCTCAACAAGACGATCGAGTAGATCTCACACTCGACTAACATCAATCGATAACCTTCGAGATGTTTGTATGAAAGTTTACTCAGAAGTCAAAAAGAGAAGAAGAGAAAGTGAATCCTTCACCTGAGAGAGTCCACTATTGGTATTTGTTGAGGCTCTTCACGGGAAATACTTAATTTCATATAATCCAAACTACTGTTTGAGATTTCACACTTTAAAACTTGCTTTTTTTGTCTTTATTCGACGCGCCATTTTTTCCCCCTGTTTTCGTATTGTTGTGTTAACGTATTATGTCCCTCAATCAGGACCTTCAAAGCATGCCTCCAATTACATTGTTGCTTAATGAATTCCCAATGGCAGATGTTGAGATGGTGAAATCAATTTTGCAACAAGTTGGAGGAGATTTAAAAAAAGCAGCCGACTCGATCAGGGATATGGGATTTAATCAGAAGAAAGATGCAGCTGTTGCGGAACAAATCGACATCCCGAAAGTTAAAAAAATTTCAAAAGCTGAAAAAAATTCGTCTAAAAAGAAATTAATATCAACGAGAAGCGCTGTGACAGCAGCAACCACACTGTGGGGTTGTTGTGTATTCAGACTGTTCAGAGTGTGTTCTATTCAAGAGAGATACATTCAATATTTATTATTTACTAAATTGGAACTAGTTTCCTGCACTCCTGAGTACGTTCTCAGGCAGATATTAAAATTAGACTGGTCAGATGACGAGACGGGTGATATTGTTGTGCGACAGCTTCTGAAGCCTCACAAACTGTCTACTCACGCAATTGAAAAATACGCGCAAATAATGTCTGGATTGGAAAAGATAAAACCGATGTTGTTCTCTGTTGTGTTAGATATCTTATTGGAGACTTTGCGAAACTTCATCGAAGGTCAAGTTAATTTTTCAAAAAAATCAACGAAAACAAATAAAACATACGCATGGGGAGCTCCAACAATTGAAGGCTCTCCAATGCAACAAGGAACTGAACTAAGTTCCAGCAGCATACGAAAACTACTTTTAAAGCAGCAGGCTCAACGTGTTGTCGCAATCGGTCACTTAATTGGTTTCTTAAATAAGTATGAAGTTGTAACTGACTCTGTCGTATGTGAAGTTATAATAATGCTCTGTCGATACCTTCCGAGTCTGGACGACGACGACGGGACCACTCGTCTTCAAACAGCCTGTGCGATTATTGATAATTGTAAAGAAAATAGTACTTTGATTGAAATAATCATCCCACTGGTAGCTAATTATGCGTCCAGTAAGACCCTTTCATCGGATGTTGTCGGTGCTGTAATGCAGACTGTTAGTAGAATATCATGTGTTAGTTTATCTGTGTTAGCAGAACAGGGTCAAGGTGGATCATTCTTACCACCTTTATGGTTTAGTTTTATTAATCATTTATCAAGATCTGGTAGTGTGATATCTTGTGATGATTATTTAAAGGGAATTTCTTCTGAAACACTTTGGCCAGTTGATGAGTCTTGGGCTGCTGTTAGAGTTTCTGAAGATCCGCAGTCAGGTCATCAAAGTTCTTCAAAACCATCATCTCCGACTGGAATGGGAAGAGGAAAGATCACTGATGAAGATCAGATACAAAAACTTCTCGACTCAACTATTCTAGCTGAACGCACTGCTGCTAAACTTCGTCCTTCAGGAAGAGGATCTTCATCAGGAGGTGGTGGTGGTGGAATCATTCCGAGAAAACGATAATCATAACTATTTACTTTTTGATACATTCTCTCCCCTCTTCCATCCGAGTCGATGACGCAATTGATATTAATCTCTTATTATTGAGATTTATTTTGTATCCATTTTATAAATAGTCGTGTGGAATACGTTTTTTTTTTTTTTTTTTGATAAAAATATTTCTCTCAATTTCAGGTGATTGTAAATTAAAATAAAAACATCTAAAGTGTGTTCCTTTTATCAAGTTGGTATTAGCAATTTTTTTTTCAGTCAGAACAGATGTCCGAAAACAAGACTCATGGAGTTGGTGTGTCTCATTTGTGGAGATTGTCGACTATTTCGTTAATTTTTTTAATATTGTTGCTTGCTATTGATAGGTCACCTATTAGTGAGATCACAGGAGGAAGACGTTTAGGGTGTGCGACCTTCGACTCATCAGGAACTACCCTCGATGACGGAGGTGAATTTTTTAAAATTGCCCAACATCACACAAACACTGATAAAGTATTTCCTCAACACCACTACGAAGGACTGTATTCTAAATATCTCGATTCTTTGAGGAATAACGTACGAGTTAACTTTCTAGAAATCGGTCTAGGATGCAATATGCCTGCAGGACCAGGTCACAGTGTAGAATTATGGAGGCAGTACTTCGGAGAAGACATTCTTAACTATCACGTGTTGGAATACACGAGATGCCTTGACCGATGGAAATTCATAGTTGGTAAGATGCACCTCAGCAGCTCAAGTGAAAAATGGTATCAAAAAATATGGGATGAAGATAAAAAGATATTTTGGGGTGATCAAGCAGATCAAAAACTACTACTGGAAATGACTAAACAAATCAACCAACCCCTGGATGTGGTAGTTGATGATGGGGGTCATACTATGAATCAACAAATTACAAGTTTTGAGAATCTATTCCCATTTGTAAAACCTGGTGGGATATATTTTATTGAAGACTTAGAAACGTCGTTTATGAGAGGAGAGTGGGGTGGGGATGCTAAATCTCATATCAAACAAACGACAACAGTTGGATACATTCAAAGAATTATAACAGACCTCCATTGGAGGTCAGAACACCATTTAGTCTCAACTTCTCACAATCCAACAAAATGGTCAAATTGGATTAGATCAGTCGACTGCGATAGAATGATTTGCGCAATCGTTAAGAGAAAGACCCCTTACAAAGCTAAACACACCGAGAGAACGTTTCCCTGTACCAGAAAGTGTAGAGGAGATTACTGCTCTTGCAAATAATCTTTTTACACCAAACCTCAGATATGATACAGGTTTTCTTTCAGAGTAGTCAACTTTCGGTGCTCAAATAATTTATATTTATGACCATTTCATTATCTCCAATCGCAGTATGTGATCTCAGCTCTCTTTGAAATAGATCGAATAACTGAATTCTATTTGAGTAGATCAACGTGTGTACTTTACTTAACCTTTAACAGGAATCTATAATTTACGTTTATAGTGGAGGGGTGTTTTTATCGTTCGGGTTCATTCATTCAACCGCAACCAGGCTTGGCATGAACGTACTGTGTGATGTTTTCCTGACTACTGTAAAAATACTTTTTCATGTGGGCAACCGAATGAGTCGAAAACAACTGTCGGAAAGTGTGCGCGAGTTTCTTTTCACAATATCAATTAAAGTGTTTTTAATATAATTCATTTTTTTATTTTATTTTAGGCATTTACACAATTCACTGCTACCGATTGGTCTTCAGAGAGGTGATCCCCACGCTCTGATAAATTTATGGTCCTCATCATAACCAGCTGTGTGACTGGACTCGCAGCTGGTGGATTTGGAGGAACTGTTGGCTCCTTAATAGCCAATAGTATAAATAGATGGTGTTATAAGTATGTGTGCTTTTCTTACGTGTTGTAGAATTACTTCTTCTCTCTTTTGTTTTTCTAATAACTACTTAACAACACACAGGGAAACCCTCACTAAGGCACATGGTGCTAGGCCAAGTACAGATGCAATGGCTGACCTGTATGATAGGTTCAAACGAGAAAAAAAGATAGACGAAATGGTCGAAGGCTGTGCTGGAGGAGCTCTGTGTGGACTTTGCTTAGCCTGTACCTGTTACTCGGCACAAGCAGGACATATTCAGGGAGTTGAAGTCGCTGATGCTTCTCTTTGTATGAGTGGAATCTGTTGTGATACGGCAGCTGTTTGTTGTTGTGTTCGATGTGCTCCTTCAGCAGCAGACACAATAGAGTTTCAGATATGGTTACAGAAGAATCCTGACCTGGTAGTAAGAGCTGGACTGATAGCTGCAGAAGAAGAAATCACTCAGGTGATGACTACTGATGTACTTAGTAAGCTACAAGAACAACATGCTGCTGGTGGTAAAACAGCAGCTTAAATAATTATTTTTAAACTACTGAATGTCGTTGTTCTCTGTAAGCAGTCTTCATTCTTGAACTTGAGCTGACCGGTCTGGAAGAGAGGGCCATAACTGTTTTTCTTTCAAAGTGGCTACTTCGTTACATACTGCAGTAGAAAATAAAAAAATGGGGAGAAAGAAATAAGTACACCATTTTGTGTTTAGTTTTATCTCTTTTTTTTTTTTTTTTTTTTTTTTCTCTTTTGCTTCGACGATAGTAAGAAAAATAACAACAAACTATAATAATTGTTTTTGTTTTACCTCCAGCAGGGTCATCCATAACTTTGAGCTTCTCAAAGTCTTTTCTTTTGTTAGTGATTGTCTCTGGCAACGTTGTTGTTTCTGTCAGGCACCTGAACATGATGAGTACCGAGAGTATTGAAAAAGATATAAACAGCTCTGCGGCGTCGGATGCAACGATTGAAAATGTACATCAGAGACAGCTTCCAGTAGCGGTAGCAAAACCTGTTTATGAATCGTGGGAAGATATCTTAATGGCAGCTACACCTGTTTGTGATGGTAGTGTTTGGACTGATGTCGATGTTATGTTAAAATCGAATAATCTATCAACATTCGTCCCCTCATTATCGATCGCTTCCAAAACCAGTTGTTTGGTTCAGTTGTTGGGTATTGTATTACCGACTTACCACTCGAGAGCTACTGCTTTATTAAATATCGTGACGGAATCGAATAAATTCGAAGACCGAATTAAAGAATTGGAAGAGAAGACGAATTCACTTCAAAGAGATAGAATCCAACTATCACACCAACTGAGTGAATCTGAAATACGTCACAACAGAGAACTCTCACGTCTACGATCACTGACTGACGAATTATGTGAAACATGTGAGTACCACAAGAAATCCGCACATGAGAATGCCTCAGCTGCTCAAAAAGATAAAAAAGCCCTCCAAACTCTTAAAACACAACAAACTGATCGACTTAACAGAGGAAGAGAATTATATGAACGGATTGTTAGAAAATCTGATTTTTCGATAAAAGGAAAAGTAAAAGGAGGTGGAAAACGAGATACCTCAACCACCGACCTCGTCGAGTATTGTGAAGCAATTATCAACAGAGATGAACTAGAAAAGAGTTTACTGTACGAACCTCAGAAAATAATAGATGCCTGTGACTTTTTATCATCACACGTTGAAAAAGCACTATTACCTGAAGAGTGTTGTCCAGTAGCCAGGGATGTATTGTCATCAGCCCTGTCCATTCCAACTCCTGCGGAGGTATGGAATTGCGTCGCTGTACTTTTAAAATCGATAGCAGCAACTCTCCCTGCTTTGCAATGTTTTCTGACGGGAATTTGTCGACAGATTTCAGATTTTCGAACATCTGTCTCACTTCTGCTTGCTCTTCCACTTGATCTCAATAAAGAAATAACACCCACGACTGCTGTTCCTTTAATGAGGAATTGGACTACAATGGTTGAAAAGGTGAGAGCACTTAACGATCATCGAAATGCGACTAAGAAGTAAAAAAAAAAAAAAAAAAACATCACCTCTACACCACTACTGATGAATAGAAGTAACTTAGATACGAATATCAACACGTTGGTTTGATTTCGCAGTTTAGAATATTTGGTCTTCTTCTGCTTTGGATTTTTTATTTACGGAATGTGTTTGTTAGCAATCAGTTGGTTCTTATCCCCCCCATTCAGGTAAATATATTATTTTTATTAAACACACCGAATAGTATGATTTACTTTGGTTGATTACTTTGTATTATCACTTTATTTTTGTAGTTAATTTCGATGTCTAATTTATGAAATCAGAGAACATGTTATCTAGTCAGATGCCATCAACACACCTGAGCGCCACGATGATAAACAGAAGTGTAACGATGATGCATTCAAACACGAATTTGAGATCCCCTCGCAGCTCAGTAGCTTGGTGTAATACCCCGACTGTTTACAGTTTTTCTACTGAGGAGAGTGAAGATGAAGTTAAAAGTGAGAAATTGTTCTTTAAAAGGATCCCTCAAGGAGTCCTTCGGCTGATATTCTGTTTCGTTGAGTCCACAAGAGACCTACGAGCTTGTTGTATCGTCTCAAAGAGTTGGAGAGAAGTAATTGGATCTCCGCAAGGATCAATCGGAAAGAGAGTTAGAAATTCATGGGAACCATACGCAGGTGTTTGGTGGATACCTCGAAATATGTATTCTGTTCTTGTAGTTGATATGAAAACATATGATCAAAGAAGACCATCTGCTGTAGGTTACGAACTGATTAAAATAATTCGTGAAAAGCCATCACTGATAGGAGATGAATATGACATAACTATCGTAGTAGAACCGAGAACTGTTGCCATTAGATTGTTTCCGTGTGTTGCTTCAATTAAATGGCATCGACCGTTAGGATGTGGACCTGGTCCTCGAACTGGGTCACAACAAACAACTTCTGCATTTGATTGCAGTGCTGTTATAGAATTAACACCAGCATCTAATCCTCTTCCGGGTAGACCAGTTCCTAGACAATTATATCTTTCAGCTAATGGAGGGACGTTAAAAACATTTCCTGATTCTCATCTCAGACGTCCGAAATCGAAATCAACTTGGCACTCAGTTGACGCCGCACTCTCTGAGTTGCGTACCATGTTCGAAAGATCTGATTGGGTTGCTCTCAAGGATTACAGATCTCATCAAACACATCGTACGATGTATTATTAATAAGTTTCTTGTGTACTATTTATCGACGTCGAGGAACCCTTAGCCCCCTCCTCACGAGTCCTAACTTGCTATTGT
Organism: Flectonema sp. DT1601; assembly: GCA_964019425.1. NCBI lineage: Eukaryota > Euglenozoa > Diplonemea > Diplonemida > Diplonemidae > Flectonema > Flectonema sp. DT1601. Next base: position 81,997 of record OZ025852.1, on the reverse strand, counting down.
ATTGTATGGAGTTGTTCCTTATTAAATGAATAAAAAAATCTCACATTTTGTTTTGTTCACAGTTAATACACACAGTGATGTTGCTAAAAATCGCCAGCCTCACATTATGTGTAGCTGCTGCTGTTGGAGTTAATGTTCAGATTGCAGATGGAGATTCATGTGCCTCTGTAACTCGAAGAGTTGATTGTGGTTGGACAGGAATATCAAAAGACATGTGTACGTCAAGAGGTTGTTGTTACAGCACTATGGGAACACCTGAATGTTTTTATTCAACTTCTGGAAAAGAAATAAAAAAAGTCCACATCATAATGGCAAACCATTTCGACGCTGGCTTCACATCCAGCACGACTTCTGTCATTAATAAATATTTTAATGATTATTTTCCTACAGCAGCAGCTGTGGGAGAACTGCTTTCTAAAAACAAAACCATCGGAGCACCTCAAATGAAATGGATGACGCAATCGTATCTTATTTCTTTATACTTAAGTTGTCCGAAAAACATGGGTCTAATGTGCCCAACAGAAACAGAGATTTCAATATTTAAAAACGCGATTTCAAAAGGATGGATAACATACCATGCGTTTCCTACAAACGCTGAACTTGCAGCTATGAATCCGGAAATGATCAAAGCTGGCTTTGATTTAACGCATTCTATTGATCTGCTGTTGGGGGTTTCAAACAAGACTGTCTTATCTCAAAGAGACGTTCCTGGAGTCCCTCGTTCGAGTATCAGATTATTAAAATCAAAAGGAATAGCTACGTATTCGATTGGTGGTAACGGTAGATGTAATCCACCGAATGTACCTCAAGCTTTTATTTGGAAAGATGGATCAAGTATCGATAATGTAACCGCTCCAGGATCGTCAGCAGTCTCTCCAACTGGAGAGGAGTTGTTAACATTTTGGCATCCATACGGATATGGTCAAATCGACAATGGTGGTCTTTGGAATCCAGAAAATGGTTTCAACGGTGACGGTGGAACTCCAGAATCTCCTCGCCTTGAACTTCCAAATTTCGATGAAGCGTTAATCTACGCGTGGAGAGGTGACAATGCTGGTCCGATCACTTCTCCGAGTGATGCTCAAAATGTTTGGAACTACGCTGCGAGGTTCTATCCAAATGCTGAAATAATTGCATCAGATCTCGACACCTACAGTAAAGCCGTCCACGCTGCTGGTGATTCCGTCATCAAGACCCTACCAGTTGTTACAAAAGATTTAAGTGATTCGTGGATTATGGGAGTTCAATCTGATCCATGGAAGGAAGCTCGCGCTCGCTCATTCGGAAGATCGCTGTCGAAATGTCTGTCTGATGTGAATTGTCCAAATGATGAACGTCTAAAAAACGCAACAAGACAAGCACAAAAGAATGGTGAACACACGTGGGGTCTTCACGTCGCATCGATGGGTAAGTGGCATTTTAATAATTGGGATAATAAAGTATTTCACGAAGGATTAGCATCGAATGATTCAATTCTCAGAGAGTTTGAGCAAGTATGGGTTGAACAACGACAATATGGTATTCAGAGGCCGATGGAAGCTCTTGGTGACCATCCTGTCAAATCAATGATGGAAAAAGAGTTCAGTAGACTCTCACCAAGCAAGCCTTCAACTGTTGGGTTCACACCAACACAACCTAACACGATTATTGATTTTGGATGGATTCAGTTTTCTGTTTTATCTGATGGTTCTCTCAGTAACATTACTGTTAATAAAAAGTCATGGCCAGGAACCTTCGGACAGCTAATCTACCAAAGCCTCAATGACGACGTCTATGCAGACTGGAGAAGTAATTATCTCAGACCTGGTACTGGCGGGACTGATGAATACGGTAAACCTGGAGTGACTCCTCAAATTTCAAAAAATGCCACATACACTTCCTCCAACATATTAATTTCAACAAACATATTAAAAAAAGAACTCATCATCGAACTACTATTCCCATCTAACCTACACAATGATTACGGATACGCTAATTCAACTTTCCTTTCATATTCTTTTAAAACTGAGAATGTGATGAATTTTTCACTTCAAATATTTGATAAAACATCAACAAGACTACCAGAAGCTCTCTATTTAAAATTTACTCCAATATACAATAATAGTTTTAACTACTTCATGGATAAGTTAGGTGTCTGGACAAATCCAATCGACGTCTTAGATGGTTCAGGGAAAGGTCTTCACGGAGTCACTTCTGGTGTCGCTTACAGTAAAAGTGATGAAGGAATATTTATAGAAACAGTTGACTCTACTTTAGTTAGATGGGGTCATGGATTGTACCCTTTTGCGAGTCCGATGAATGGTGATATTCCTCTCAAAGAAGGATTCGCATTCTGCCTTCACGACAACAGTTGGAATACGAACTATCCATTTTGGTGGCCATTCAGAGACGATGTGAACAGTGATGCAGGTGGTGATATGAAGTGGGATTTTAAAATTCACTTTTAAACGTATCTTCTTATTCCTCAGTCTGGAAACCAATTTTTTTTTTCTTTCTTTTTTTCTGTTTCTCTCAACAGATAATATCCTTTTTTAGAATACCAAAAAAAGGATCTTCCGAATTAGTGAAGACTTCACTTCATTTGTTCTCTTTGATGGACTTTACCAACGTCGGGAAAAGAGGAATTTTGTTTAAATTTTTTTTTTTTTTTTTTTTCAAATTTTCTGACAACGAAATTCTTTTTATTGTTTTTCTTCCTCTCTCTCCCTCTCCTCTCCTTTTTCTGTGTTTGCGCTCTGACCCGCAGTTTGATCGCAAGCGGCTTACGAAAACTACTCACGGAAGTGACTAATGGCATGGGGAAGGCCGTTCCTCACATCTCTTTATTTGAGTTGTCACAGTTTGGAGTGTCCGTATGGCGAATAAACCAACAGAATTCACTCTCTAGGTACAGTCAGCTACCTGCCTTGTCTCTTTTCTGCGAGCAGAACAAACGTTATTTCTAGGAAATGATCGTATTGTGAAAAAACAAGAATTGAATCATAATAATTATTCAGGACATAACATAAAGAACAATAAACATCTGTTGGGAGTTGACCTGCTGAGTTTCTTACTGAGGTCATTATTGATAACCTTTTCGTATTTTGTTTTATTTTAATTACTTTATTCGATCTGTAGTAGTATTTTAATAAACAATATGACGGCAGCCGCCGCCTCTGGTGGTGGCACCCCTATAAAAGTATGCATTCGAGTGAGACCATTTTTAAAAGGAGAAAAAGAAAAAGAGAAAGAAGGATGGATTGTGAAATGCTCCGACAACACACTTCGATTACGACATCCATATCTGAGAGAAGAGAGGGTTTGGAAAAAATGGGATTCAGTCTACAATAGTTGTGTAGAATGCGTTGAAGACGAAAAGAACACGACAGAAGCAACTCAAGAAACGATATTTAGAGGAATGGGTCAAGAAGCAATATATAACATTCTCGATGGAATCAACAGTTGTGTATTTACTTATGGAAGTTCAACTTCTGGTAAAAGTTTTTCTTTACTCGGAACAAAAGATAATCCTGGTCTTGCACCACTCCTGTACGAAGAACTGCTATCGCATTCTAAAAAAGGTGAAAACAGAATAACACTAGAAGCGTCTGTCTATGAGATTATTAATGACAAAGTATTCGACACACTCGCTGAACTCAACACAAGTTGTAGTAAGCGAAGTGAGCTAAGAGTCAGGGAACACCCTGATGTTGGTCCATACGTTGATGGTGTCAGTAGAGTTACGATTACTGAAACAGATCACATCGATGCAATCATTGGTCTTGGAAGGAATAAAACAGAAAATGCTCATCTCGTTTTGGAACTTCAATTATCTGAAAATTCAGCTTTTTGCGATGAATCAGATTTTGTTATTCTGCCGTCTGACGTAGTTAACGAAATACCTGCTTCCTTTGGAACATTTCATTGTATTAAACCCAGATCGTTTTCACAATCAAATCGACTCAAATTATCATCCAAATTAAAATCATGTAGACGTCGTAAACTTATAAATGTCAATAGAGATTTAAAACACAGATCTTCATCAAACTTTTTAACTCTCTGTGATCTCGCTTCTAGTCAGCATATCGGCAGCAGTCTTTACCTGAAATCAGCAGAGCTACAGGCTTTATCAAACATCAACAAGTCATTAAGCACTCTCTCCAGAGTAATGAATTTATTAGCATCTAAGGCATCACGTGATGGGATTAAAGAAAAGAACCTTCCTCACAGAGAAAGTATCATAACGTGGTTGCTCAAAGATAAACTTAGTGGGAATTGCAGTACCCAAATTATAGCAACGATAACACCGAAGACTAGCGATTATGAAAATACTTTAGCAACTTTGTTATTCGCAGAGAGGGCGAAGAAGATTAAATCGCGACCGGAAGTCAACATCAGACTGGGATGTAGTGATCCTCTCACTTCCGAGGAAGAAATATTAAAAAAAATGCTGGACACGACCACCGCTTTATACAACAAGAAGAGACGGTTGCTGAGCCGTCTGAACAGTTCAGAGAAATCTGTGAAATTAGAAAGGAGGCAGACTCATCCTGAAAAGTTAAAATTCGGTCGTCTGAGTTTGGTTTCTCATGATCTGGTTACATTCTTGAGTAACTCTGAACTTTGTAATATCGAACTGACGTCTTTGGATTTGGAAATCTCAAAAAACAGGGAAGCTATTAATCATCAACTCTCTGGTTTTAATAAAAAAATAATAATAATAAAAAACAACAACGATTCCGATGAGAATTCTTTCAACAGGAATTATCTAATTCGGAAACTGGGGACTATTCGATACAATATATTGGAAGAAGAAATTCAATTATTTAACAGCGAATCATCAACGAAAGTTAAAAACGAACCAATCACTACCAAGACAGCAGTTATAACAACCGACTGCGAACCACAACTTACGACGTCAGTTAAAAAAGATATCATCTCCTCAACTGAAGATGAGCAATCGCTAATCGAAGTCGATGAGGCGACTCGAACAGAACGACAAGTCCTCAAAATGCTTCTAAACGGCGACAACTCTTTTGATGCATTATCAGTGTTCAAATCAACAACAGAAGAATACATAAACAAAAGAGATAACTTTCAATCAATTCAGCGATGCGCTCATCACGTTTCACATAATTTCACTAATGAGGATTTGTCATTCATCGATGTCAATATAGGGTGTAGCTCCTCTCCTTGGGTTTCGAGAAACTGGGATGGCCGTGATTTAGAATCGGCTTGCAAATATGCCACCGACGGAGATGTAATCTATCTCGATGCCGGTATATATAGAAGTAGTATAGCTATCGTTAGAGGGTTCACGATAACTGCTGCTCCGGGAGTTTCAAAAAAAGACGTCATAATTGAACATTGTGGACCAACTCCAGCAATCTACATTAGATCAACCTTAGGCACTGTCAGGGGGATTACTGTTAGAAAACGTGGTGGAGAGACAGCGATATTTCTAAGAGGTGGTACCGGAACAGTTGACAATTGCATCATAACAGCGCATTCCTGTAAGAGTGCCGTACTTATAACAGAGGGATGTCCGATGATCTCAAATTGTGAAATAAGAAGTTGGCGTATCGGAGTTTGGATTCGCAGCCTAGGAGCAGGAGTAATAAAGAACAACACAATATCTCAATGCGGTGATTGCTCTGTTGTAATTGAAGGAGCTTCATCAAGACCGTTAGTAACATCAAACTTTTTAATAAATGGAAAAGGTGGAGGTATTGCTGTTGGATCTCGTGGTCGAGGTAGAGTGACTCACAATTCCATATCAGGAAATGGCTGTGCAGGAGTTCTTATTGAAGGAGGATCGAACCCTACTTTCTCTCACAACACCATAACAAATAACGAAGGCGGTGGTATTGTAATCTGCGGAAAGGGAACTCGATCATTATTTGAAAAAAATATTTTACAAAATAACATCGAAAGGGATATCCTCGTCAGAGACCATGCAACTCCTCGCATTAACAACAACAATCTTAACGGAGGTGAGTTGTTTGGTTGTGTTTATTGTCATGGAGGTGGTGGATTATTTACAAACAACACACTTAAGGATTATGGTACCTATTCTATACTAATTAGAAATAGTGGAGCAGGGTTGATTTATAACAATACAATTATGTTTAGTCAACCTTGTGATGGAGGATGTCTTGTTGCTGGGAACAGTCAAGGATTAGTCGTGAATAATACTTTTTGGGGATCGTGTGACGATAGAGCAATCTCAATGGAATCTCAGCAGTCATCAGGAACTGTGAATAAGTCGATCATCAAACACAATTCTGTTAATAAAGATTGCTGTACGCATCTAACTCCTGATGATCTTCTTGATATCCTTAAAGAACGTTGCAGCAGCAGCTCTGATTCGACAAAGTCTTTTCAAGAAATTTCTAATTACACTCTTTACGCTTTTAAGAATTACTCACCAACAGGAGGCTTAGCCAGTAGTTTACTTTAATTTAATTTACACAAAATATTGTTATCTATTATTTCTATTTTTTTTTTTTTTTTTGAATTTCATTTTCATGGTATTAAAAAAAAAAAAAAAAAAAAAATCCCCGATTTTTTTTTTTGGTTTAGATATTTAGTTTTCTTTTTTATATTATTTTTGTATTATTTCGTCAGTTGTGAATCTGAGAAAGTAAAAAAGATTTCTCCGTCATAAATGTCTTTTGGTTGTCGCATCGTTTTCACGAATGCGTTTTATCTGTTGTTGCGATACTACTGCAGAACTGAGTAGTGTAGTGTGGTGTGGTGTTGTTGTGTCTATTTCATTGTTGTGCGTATCGCAATAACATTCTCACTTGTGTTTAAATCACTGTTAGTAGTCACACGACTTGGTAGTGTTGCATTTCTATTTATTGGTGAGGGTTTATGTTCCCTGACTAGCAAGTTGAGTTGTGAGTTTGTATTAGGTGTTTGTCCCCACAATTCTTCTGAACAGATGGAGGAAGTCACCAGTCAGGACTAGCTAACGTGAACCTCTCAAGTTCAATTATTTTAATATTTTAGTTGCGGTCTTTTCTTTAAGTTAGTTACTAGTTGGGTGGGGTGGCTTTTATTTTGAAAACATTAAACTGCTTCCCTTTTCATAACTCTGAGATGTGGTCATGTTTCACTGTCACTGTCTTCTTCAACTGATGGGAAAGTCTGATTTCGTAGTGGAAGTAATTTAGTCGATTTAAAATATAATTTTTTCTAATCTCTTTTTCAGGTCCAACAATGACCACCGTAGATGTGGATCCTTCGATGAGCGCCGGTAAGACTGGTGCTCAGTCAATTCGTACGAAGAGGGCACCGCAGTTCAGCATGTGGAGAACATTAGTAAAGACGTTTAGCTACAGAGCTGATCCAGCGACTTTTGGTGGTCAATCGAGATTACTTAGAACAACAGCTAAATCGTTATTCATAATGGCGTTGTACACCGCTCCGACTTATTTCATTAACGTATACGGAAACAGAGAAGATTTTATGAAATACGTCGGAAACGGTGATCCACGATGGGCTAAATGTCCATCCTACTCGATGGGAAATTTAGACGAAAGAAGACTTCCATACATACATCTGTACCTAGTTGACACTGATCCATGGAGGTTATTTCTTCCTGCATATGATCAAATCCCATACTGTACGAGTACCGTGAATGATAATCCAGATGACGAGCAGTCTTGGAAAGCTTTCGGAACCGACTCACCTGGTCATATCCTCAAAGGACATAGAGGTGACGTCTCTCAGGGATTAAACATCTGGACGTTCTTTGCTCGTGATGAGGAATACCAATCTTTCGCGGCGTATTATGTGAGAACAACACTTCAGGGGTATGTTTGCGTTGTATTTTCTTTTTTGATAGCAGTTTGTCGATTTACTAAAACAAAAATAACAAACAGCATTAAGAGATGGGGTAGTGGAGCCTACCATGATTACATATACTCCTGGTGGTTCATGAAGAATGATGAAAAACTTGAGTGTCTTGACCAACGTAACAGACGTATCGCAGGTAGATTTCTATCACACGGATTGTATGTTTTATTATTTGAGTTTTTTTTTTTTTTTTTTTTTTTTTTTTGAATAAAAACAACAAAAAAGCAAACAAAAAAAAAAAAAAAAAAAAAAAACACAGTGTCGGTTACAAGGATATGCATATGTTCGATGGAGCGATAATAAACGTACAGCCAACTCATTGGTAGTTGGTATTCTAAGAAAAGGGATACTAGATAATCAGTTAATCTGTTAGCCAGCAGATTGTATTTGATGGCAGCCGAGACCGTCACGCGCAGTGGAACTGCTTTGCTGCTCGGGGAGGGCAGCTACTTCGTAGGGTATGCGATTCTTGATGCAGGAAAAAAAAAAGAAAAATGAAAATCAAAAAAAAAAAAAAACCCCCCGTCCCACTATATCAGTGTAATATTCGTTTCCCCTGTTACTTTTTATATTATTTGACAGCCTTTTGAAAAAAAAAAAAAAAAGTTTTTTTTTTCTTACATTTCTTTTCTTAAGCACGAGACACCTGCAGTTGGCAAAAAAAAAAAAAAAAAAAAAAAAAAAAAAGGATTTTGGTCACAGAAATGAATGCGCAGTAGTAATCATCTCTGTAGTTCGTTAATCGCTCGAAAAAAAAAAAAAAGAAAAGAGAATTTACAAAGCAGGTTCCTTGCTGTATGTTATTTAGGTAGAAGAATATGCAACGCCAACATACTGGCCACTCGAACTATATTTTAATAACAACCACGCGAGTAATGTTCAGTATTGGGGTGCTGCATAATATTCCCGCCTCTGTCCCCTGCCCGTTCGTTCCTTAGGAAGTGTTTTTTTTTTTTTTTTTTTTTTGTTATTTAATACCAGAAATAAATTAAAAAAAAAAAAAAAAGGAAAAAGGGGAAAGTGACTTTTTTTTTTCTCGTTTTCTTTTTTTTTTTTCATTCGTTGTTCTTCAGTGTTCCGCAAAATTGGATGTAATTTTAAAATTTAAAAATAATATTTTCAAACTTTTTTCGTACCTCAAAACAATCATAATTCATCCCTATCAGGTGAAGATATCAACTTACTCAAATGTGTTGACGAACCTAATTAGTTAAGCAAACCTCACAAGGAAATATGTGAATAAAAAATGTCGGAAATAAAAGCATCTCCTTCTTTTGTTGACCTTCCTGTAGATGGGCGAGGAAAACCACAGTCCGAGATTCCACCTGCGCCAGTAAAAGATGCAAAAGAAGAAGACATTGATACGCCGTTGTTGGACTTCTCACTGACTGAGGTACCGACTGGAAGGTTGTTAAGAAGTGCTGCAGGGGGGGCGTCGTTTTTTAAGAATGCTCGGAAGGATAGCACTCGACCACCCTCTGAGTCTAGTGTTGGTGGTGGTGGTGGTGGAGGTGGAGGCAGGTTAAGAAGATCTAAAGTATCAAACGTTGCTTCCTTTTACCGTAACTCGGGAAAAATGCGCCGATCAGATGACGCCGGCGGATCCGACGACGAAGCCGTCGGAGGTCTCTACGGAAGTTGGTATGACGACAGGGCTCAATTAGCTTCACGTGGTTCTGTTGGTTCACGTGCTGACAGGGCTCAATTAGCTTCACGTGGTTCTGTTAGTAGAATGTCGAGGGGGTCAGTTTTCAATTCAAAACGAGTCTCACGGGTCTCAATGTCACGCGATCCGGAAGACGAATCTGAACGACTTCGCAAGTATTCGATGGCTCGGAAACTCGCAGCTGAGGCACTCGTTCGCAACGAAACGCTGTTTGAGAAGTTGAAACGCAGCCGGGCAGTAGAAAACAGAATCCAACAAAAGGCACTCGAAGACCAGATTCAGATTTGGAACACGGCGATGGTACTTCAGCAGCGGACTGCACTTCTGTTGGAAGAAATGCACCTTCAGAGATCTCTTCGCTCTTTAAAGAAACTTGCTCTACCAGCAATCAGACTGAAGATACACAAATTCAGACGCTCAAGGCCGAGTGACAATAGCCCTCTAAAAGCACCAACTGCATTCTCAGTAAGAGAGGACAAAATGTTCAGCTCATGGTCGACTAACTCTCTCGAAGTGTTACTTTCTAATATCAAACCAATGCATGTCACTAAAGGAAGTATTATATTTTATGAAAGAATACCAGCAACAGCAGCTTACTATCTTCAAAGAGGAAGTGTCAAGAGAGAAGTCAACAGGCTATCGACGATACTAAAAGCAGAACTATCACAAGTTGGTAAGAGTGAGTGGATGGGTGTTTATGAGATTCTCTTCGAGGAAAAGATGAGATTCACGTCAACGGCATTAACTGATTGCTTACTGTGGATTGTTCCTTCTGATGTCTTATTAATATCATTTCAACTGATGGAACCAGATCAAAAGGAAAGTACAATCTCTATTGCTGCTACACGTGCCTGCAGAGATACGGTCATCCTGGGAACTTCTGAACTCGAAGAAGCATTTAATAAAATCCAATCAAATTTAATCAGCTCGCTGTCTTCATCACAGAAAACTATGTTAGTAAATGTTGCGAAACCTTTTATTTGTAAAAGAGGAGACTTAATTGCTCAACAGGGAGTCAAATCAAAACTTCTAATTATCACCGAAGGGACTACTTCAAGAGAGTATGTTGATTCGGTGTTGCATCCGATTGAGAAGAATGAATCATTCACACTATCGTATCGGGTCTGTAATGTAATTTATATTCAAGAAAGGAGAGTATCACCACCGATTGTTAATCTTCAACTCATTGGAGAGGAATCCACTGCTGGAGTTGTGTCTTGCTGTACTGTAAGATCTCTCTCTTGTGTTCGGGGATGGCATCTTCCTTCAGATAGTTGGGTATCAGCGATGTTAACTACTCCAGATGTCGTTCTTGAGAACACTCGAATTATTTATGATAAAATATCACAAAATATAACTCGTCTATCATCTAACCTTTTAATACTTGCGATGAAAAGGTTAATTGATAACACAAAAGTTCACTGGAACACATCAGCTGTTGATTTGATGATTTCAGGAGCGATCCCTAAATTCTATTCCCGGGGAATGTCTATTTTGAAACCCGTCGACACATGTGACGGATTTTATGTTATTGTAAAAGGTAAAGTTCAACACACTAATGATGATCGTGAGATCTTTCCTGGGGGATCTGTTTTCGGTCTTTATTTTGAATCATTGATGGAGAACAGCAGATGGGGAGCAGAAGTAGTCGCACTCACTGATTGCGAGTGTTGGTTTGTAAGTAGAGAATTGCTTTCAGAATTCCTTTCTAAACAATCTGAGATGATCAATTCTTTGATTGATACTCGACTTACTCAAATAAAAATCGCATTTTCTGGTGTCGAAGCGGAGTCAGAGGGCGACACCGACGACTCCTCCTCCTCATCCGACAACAATTTCCGGGAAAACGAAGGAACAGAGAAGCTCTCCGTTGCTATCAAATTAAAATTTAAAACTCAGATCCAACGAATTAAAAAACACCGACTTTTAAAGGAGAGAAGTAAACGAAAATCGATGGCTCGCATGGCCAGACTCACTCCAAACCTGCTTGCTGGTGCGCGTACCACAGCGACTCCAGATGTTTGTTCGCCACCAGAAACTGGAGTAAAGAAAGCAATATCAGAAGCCAGACAGTTAATTAAAGAAGCAGATCAGTACAGGAACGTCAGCTCACGGCTCATGACTCTGAGTGACAGATTCCCGATTTTCACGGACTCTGCCGGCATTGAAATGTTTTCCATAAAAAGATCTTCTCGTCAGAATTCGAGACAATCTCTCAGAAGCAGAGGTTCAGTCTCTGGCAGGCGGCTAAGCCGCCAATCCAGCAGAAGTGGTCGACGACTTTCTCGACACCAGTCACCGTTTGGAATGAAATCACTTTCTTGCCAACCTATTCTACCAAAGAGAGAAAAACCTGCACATCAGTTGCTTGAATGTACCCCTAATAGAATTGACACACCTCCTCCTGATGAAAGTGACTCCGAGCAGGGTGAGGACGAGTTGTCACTTCCTCAAATTTTTAAATCACTTCGACAGAAGTCTGAAATCAAATCCGTCTTTCGAATTCATCGAAAAGTACCTCCTCCGTCAGTAGCTGGAGGAGGAGGTAGTGTTGTGGTGGTTCATAAGACTCCTCGTCCTCCTCTGAGTACTGAGAAGAGAAGTTTTAGAAAAATTCAATCAAAAGTAGTTCCTCCTCAAAGTAGACATCCACTTCCATACTTTGCTTGTAGCAGAATGGATTGTCGTACTGAGACTCGTATTATGAAATTTAAAGTAGACAAAGTCGATAGAACAATATAGTCGACGGTAGTCTGCTCAACGTGAGTGAGTTATTATTTTTATTCAACAAATTGTATTGATTTAGTTACTGTTGCCTTTCCAGGCAACACTTTTATCATTTCGTTAGTTTCGTGTGATGTCAAATACTTTTATTATAACTTCCTCTAACAGGGTATCCCAAAAAGACACCTCGCCCACCATGCAGATGCAGGTGGGTGCGCCTATGATGGGACAGCAGCAGATGTTTGTTGTACCGAATGGAGGTCAGTTTGTGGTGCCACAGTTGGGTGCACCATATGGTCAGATGCCTGTTGCGGTTCCACAGCAGCAACCGTTTGAGTTTCAAAATGTGATGAGCGATGAAGACGGAGATGAACATTCTCCACAACACGGAATGGCAGCAGGTGGCAGCCATCCATTCCGCCACGCACCTCCTGCAGACATGAACAGACCCTGCAAGCACAATGACTGGGATGACGTCCGCACTCGAAAAGGTGCCAAAATCCTCCGATGCCGTACTTGCCAAGCCAAGTGGAAGCTTCCCAGCGCCAAGGTACCTCGCTGTACTCCTTTTTTAGCAGGTCATTGTGAGAGGTTTGTATTCCTTTTTTTCAGTCGGCAAATATTCAGCCACTCCCTCCATAGAGGAGTAGTAAAATAATAATAAATATCATCAGGGGAGAAGCATGCGTCATGGTCCACGTCCGCAAGAAGAAGTCTAACCTGATGGAGAGATTTGAGAAGTTTGGAGATTCCGTACTGAGGGTATGTTATTAAGAAGTTGAAGTATTAATGTTGAATAGTTTTATTGATCATCAAGTAACATAAACAACAACAGGGAGTACCTCCAGAAACCTGGGAAAAGGCGAGAGAAGATGATGACGTGGTACCTGGTCAAATGAATGCGGTACCTCACCTTCCACAGCAGCCACAACAGCAACCGCAGCAGGGGCAGCCGCAGCAGCAGCAGCAGCAGCAGCAACAACAACAACAACAACAACAACAACAACAACCGCAGCAGGGGCAGCCGCCACCGGCACCTACGCAACCGCCGCAGCAACTACAGCAACAACAACAGCCACCGCCAGTTCCACAACAGCATCAGCATCATCATCCTCCTTCTGTTCTGCCAATATCTCCAACAAATGGTACTCAGGAACTTCTTATGAGGCGCTGCTCAAGCACTTCCCTCGGAGTCCCCAGCTTGCTCAGTACCGAAACACTCGAGCTCCCATCCCCAACCGGTGCGAAGGGAAATCGGTACGCAAATATCCTTCCTCCTCATGTTTTAATTCCAGCTGGTCCTCCAAGCCCGAGATCTTTAACAACATCAAACCCTCCTTCTCTGGTCTGTAGTCCGACTAATGGATCAGTTATTAGTCCTCTTGCTGGTGGTAGACGTCAGTTACCTTTATCTGCTGGTGTTCCAACTCCAACAGCTGCAGCAAGATTCGTAAAGAGAAGTTTCGCACCGCCAGCAATTGACACTTCGTGTACAGAGCACAGGGACCCAACGTGGTCTCCACGTTTTCAGAATCCAGGAGTAAGCTCTTCTTCAATTCCTTGTGGTATGAACGGATCTTTGAATGACTCACAAATACTGTTGCCAAGTGATCTTTTAGTATCACCTGTTGATGCTCAGGCTGCTGCTGCCAGAGCAGCTGGTTTACCTCAAACACCAAACAATGTTAACAGTCCAGGGATGCAGGGAGTTCCAAAAGTAGAATCTGTTTGGACGCAGGTTGTGACACCTCAAAGTCAAGCAACACCAGCGGGAGGTCAAAGTATGCAAAGCAGAATGAAACAACAATTGGTTATGGCCACGGCTATGAACACATCATCACCTCCAGTAACTCCATCAGCAGCAGCCGCAGCTACGGTCAGAGCTGCTGCTGCTGCTGTTGTGAATAGTGTACAGTCAAGTCAAGCCCCTTCGAAACCAAAACAAGAAAATGAAGGAGTCCACGCGATGAGTGAAGCAGAGTTAGACGCTCATTTAGAACAACTTGGACTATCTCCTCAAAACTCTCCAAAGAACTTGGGATCTAACAAGCCGACATCACTTCCTGCCCAGGCTCCACAAGAATAAGCACAATTTCCCCGTTTCCCCTCTCCTTTTTTTTCTTTTTTTTCTCTTTTTTTTACCTTCTTCTGGACACGTTATGAGAGCGAAGAAGCTGAAATCCTTTTAATGACGTTGCTGGGGGGGGGCTGATAAAGAACAGAAAAAAGAAAAAAAAACAGAACCAAAAATGCAACGGCAGGGACTCACATTGGCAGTGAACACCGAAAGGAAACGAAAAAAAAAACGAAACTTAAAGACGAAGACAGTCAAACAACAACAACAACATCTTTTCCTTTAGTTCTTAGGTTTATTTCTTTTTTTTTTTGATTTTATTTTCTCTTGCCCGCAATTTATTAATTTCTTTGCGCTACTTTAATTCTCCCTATAAGGGATCCCGAGTAATCACCTCAAGGTGTCTAAACCCTGAGACACTGCTGAGTCGTCTTTGTTGCCAGCAGTGAGGTTCATATTTTTTTAAAAATTTTTTTTTTTTTTATTTGTTAACATTTCTGCCTCCGCCTGGTCTGAAAGATTCCCTAGATTTGTGGGATTTGTGAGAAAAAAAAAAAAAAAAAAAAAAAAAAAACGGAGGCACGAATCTGCTTCGTGTTTTTATCAAGTAGCCAATTGTTGTTGTTATTCATTCTTTTCTTCTTTTCCAAATATATTTCTCTTTTCACATTTATGTTCTCAAGTTCCAAACAAGAACGCTGCACGCGCTCCTGCGGTACAAAAAAAAATACTGAAAAGTCTGGAGTGTTTTTTTTTGATTCTTGTTTTTTTTTATATTTTTTATTGTTGTTTTTGTTTTTTTGTTTTTTAAAAAGGAAAAAAAAAATAAAAGAGAAGGAGAGGGAAAGGAGCCGATGCAAAACAAGTCATCGGTGACTCCTGACTGATTCTTCAGTTTGCTTTACGTCAACGAATCGCGTCGTATTTGGGTTCTGTCTTTTTGCGACATATTTCTAGGCGAGCATTCGAATGTAGAGGAAAATTTTCATAAAAAAAAATGAATTATATGGGGAAAAAAAAAAAAAAAAAAATTTTTTTTTGCGAGCAACATTTCTAAAGAACGAAAGTAGGATTTTAATATTTTAATTTTAATTTTTTTTTTTTTTTTTCCCCCTTTTTTTTTTTTTTTGAGGTTGTAGTTATAATAAGGGTGATCTGTTTTTTATGAATTTAACGATGGTCTTGTGTACGTTAGCAAAAAAAAAAAAAAATAAATAAATAAATGGAAAATAAAAACAAAAAGCAACCTTGCTCACCCTTCATTCTGACTACGCAATCACTTTTAACAGCGAACTCTTCGTACCCAAGCGTGGCTTTTTATATTTTTTTGGTAGGGTTCGTGTTGGGATCTTAAAATTTTCATCCAGGTAAAGCCTCCGACGATTCGCGTCGTGATTAATTATTATTATTTTTTTTTTTCCTTTAAGCTTGTTAATTATAACTAATACTGCCTGAGAAACGAGTAACGAGTCAAAAAAAAAAAAAAAAAAAAAAAGGAAAGGAAAGGAAAAGAAAAAGAAAGAAAGAACAACAGCAAAGCAAAATATTCCTATTTGGGGAAAACAAACAGTGCTATGTCACCATAGTAAAGGGCCGAACACCTTCTGCCTGTCTAGTGAATTGAGCATCTTTTTGAACCTTCTTTTAATGGGAATGAACAAGGTACCTATTCGTCATAAATTTTGAAAAAAAAAAAAAAAAAAAAAACTTACATACCAATTAAGGTAGAAGTGAAGGTTTATATTTATTTTGTTAATTTACAGCTTTTCTTTCTTTCTTTTTTTTTTTTAAATTTTTTTTTTTTTTAAAATGTTTATAAACCAAGACCGTAGCGTGTTTCAGACACCATCTTTGATAGAAAACATCAATAAAGTACTCGTCTTTTCTTCTTCTTCTTCTTCTTCTTCTTTTTTTTTTTTTTTACACAGCTTCCTTGCGAGAACTCAGCACTAAACGTAAAGGAGAACTAGAAGGGAAAAAAAAAAAAAAAAAAAAACATACTGATTACGTTGCGTATTGTGCGTGAAAAAAATTAAGGAATATATTGGGAAGGGTTTACCGTTATACCAATACTGAGAGTTCCACATCCGGTCTCGAGGTGGTGATTAATTAAGTCCTCGTTGTGTTCTAAAATCAGCTAATTATGACCTCCAATGATGTAGATCAATACCCGAAAATGGGAACTACTTTTTGTAGTGTTTTTCCTTAATACATCCGCGTATGTCTTGCGATACGGTGAGACAGTTGATGAGTGAAAACATAAAAAAAAAAAAAAAAAAAAGCTTCTTCAAAAAATTCAAAAAATTCAAAAAAAACAATTGATTAAGAAAAAAAAAAAAAAAGCTTCTTCACTACCCTGTTCGCCTTTTTTTACCTTTACTTTGTGTTTAGTCAGCCCATTCTTCCGTTATAAACCAAGGCCTCTTTCGTTTTTTTTTTTTTTTTTCTTTCCATTCCTTTTCTTGTTACCCTATTGGTGCTATGTGTAGTTTTTCCCAAACCACTTATTTCCCCTAGGCGAAATTTTATGTTCCCCATCCTATTTTTTTTTTTTTGGTTAGGTTGTCAGGGAAAGAAGAAAAAGGGGAAAAAAAAAAAAAAAAAAAAAAAAAAAACAACATAATAAGAGTACTAATACGGAGAGAGAAACCAATGCATTATGACCAAGTGAATATTTATTCTTTTGCCTAAAGTCGTAATGATGTCCCCCCCCCCCCATGAGTTGACTTGTACATATCTGCACTGAGTCCGCCAACATATTATGACTTGCGTCGTCATATGTGGACCCTTCTTTTTGGTTATTACAAGTATGTATAAAAAAGAAAACACTCCCCGAAACAACTATTTTCGCCGATTTTATCTATGTGCCCACCCTTCTTTTTTTGTCCCTTCCTCCAACTTCCACCACTTAGTCTGTGATTTCTTCTCACCACCTGCCAAGCGGAATAAGACCGAAATGGAAGAGTGATTAAGCCTGTCGTTTTCCCTGTTCCCACCTTTAACTCCATGCTTCTATAGAGTGTTGCCAGTGATGTAAGAATGCCAAAAAAAAAAAAAAAAGCCCCCGCTTTTATTCTTTATTTTTTGTTTTTTCGTTTCCCAAAATTCCCCCTCCCGTCTCAAAAAATACTCTCCAAAGGAAGGAACGAGCCCGATGGGAAAAAAAAAAAGAAAAAAAAAATTAGAGAAAATAAAAGCAAGAAGAGGTATACAAAAAAAAAACAGAATGAAATGTAAAAAAAAAAAAAAAAAAAAATCAAACCATGATCAGCTATTGCAAAAAACCTTTAAAAAAAAAAAAAAAAAAAAAAAGATTAATAAAAATCTCGCTTCTACTGTGATTGTTGTTACACTGTGAATCACTGCCTGTCAGCATCATCTTTGCCCATTGATTTCTGATACGCGTTACCTCTCATGCACGTGGACTGACTTTTTCTAACATAGTCCTATTGAGCTTGATGCATTTTCCACGTTTTTTATCTTCTCCATTTTTATCAAAAAAAAAAAAAAAATAATAATAATAATAATAATAATAATAATAATAATAATAATAATAATAATAATAATAAACACTATGGGTAGTTCGGCAAGCAGGACGTCAGTCTGAATTCAGCTATCTAAAAAAAAAAAAAAAAAACTAACAGCAATCCGTAGCAAAAAAAAAAAAAAAAAAAACATACGAGCAGGACATGAACCAGAAGGGTTCATTCTTGTTAGTGAAATTTTTTTTCTTTTCGTAAGGTTCTCAAACTGGGAAGCCGCTTTGGGGGAGACTTGAGCAGACCCCCTAACCCGGCTATCAGCTGTTTGTGTGCCTTAAATAGCACCTGAGTGTGGTCAATTAAGTCTCCCTCTTACGGGTGTTTTAATCAGCATCCCTATCGTGTTTAAAGTCATTCATTCACGTTAGATAAGTAGCAATTGTTACACGGCAATAAATCCGAGACACACCTGCTCCTGATCGAAGAGACACATGAGAAGCCTGCTGACAGACGCCCATGCCGTGAGGTTGAGAACATAGTTGTCTTTCGTGTACAGTGATTGAAACCAAATGTGTTGTAAGCCATTCCGCATTTTTTTTTGTTTTTTGAATGTTCGGAGGGAGGGCCACCTTTTCTTAATTGTAACTGATATTCTATGACGTTGTTCGGTTCTGAAAAATTACGATCTTTTTCTTAAAAAAAGACATAACTACACGAAAGGTTCTTTTACTCCTTCGCTCACTTTCTACAACCCCCCTGCGAGATTTGAAAGAAATGGTTTTTGCCTCCCCAACTTTTTTTTTTTTTTTTTTGATTTCTTTTTTATACCCTTTTCCTTTCTATTTCTATTTTTATATTATTATTATGTACCTTACAATCTTCTTGTTTCGAAACCGTGAAAAGAAGCCTGAGAACGAAAAGAAAAATGAAGGGGGAAAAGGGGAAAAAAAAAAAAAAAAAAAAAAAACGAGAAGAGGTGATAACCGCCTCTTCTGCACAATAATAGCTGCCTACACCCCCCTTCTCTTTGACGACAAGGTCAACCTTTGCTTATGCAATAGCCAGGCGGTAACAAAAAAAACTCCAGTATCTGTACTTTCGTATGAATGGTTATGAATTTACTTGTTTTTCCCTTTTTTTTTTCTTTTTTTTTTTCTTTTCCCTTTCTTTTTGTTTTACAGTTTTGCACTCAATGAAACAAAGAGAGGATCCAGCAACAAAATCCCCTTTTTGTAAGTCAGAAAAAGAAACAAAACAACAAAAAAAAAAAAAAAACTTGTGTGACTTCCATAACATATTTCTAACCTCATATTCTACACAGTTGAGTAAAATAGTCAGTTCATTCCCCGAAACCGACAACATATTTTCACCTCTCTTATTAATAAAATGGGTACCTGCAGCAGTTCTTCTTCTGATGCATCAAAGAAAGAGAGTAAAACTTCGAAAAATAAAGTAAAATCGAGTGAAGAGGAAGGACAATATTTGGGATCTTTTGACTGGAGGAAAGATGTTAAAGAGACCAGAGTAGACGCATCTGCGAATCCGAAGAGCAACGGAGAGACGATCGACTGATCATCGACAGCAGAAGACAATTAGAAAAACCTTCTGGCTGCTGAATTGTGTTGTTCCATAACTGCTGTTTTCATTAACCGCTATTCGATTCGTTTGTTTTCAGCACACGAACACCGTAAGTGTTTCTGTCTTTTCAATGAGACGAAACCTTAAAGTTTTCACACTATAAATCCTGCTGAAGAGGTTCTCTTTTTATTTTTTTATTTTTTTTGTTGTCTGGTTTAGGTCCACATAGCATCACCACAGACGTTGGTGAGTGATGCTGTGCACTATTCCAGGTTATAATAACCACATAAAACATTGTTATAAATTAACTGTCAATTGTGTGGGAGAAGAACCTCTTCGGAGATACGTTTTCAGACGCGTTACCACATTCGATTCTATCTAACCCGAAAAAGGTGACTAAATAAAACACAATTCACAGACCACAAGTAGAAAAAATGCCTCCTTTAAAAGTACAGTACGCCCCTGGGTCTCAAGCTAGTTGTAAGAATGCGAAGTGTAAGCAAAAGATTCTGAAAGGGGAGTTGAGAATTGGTATTGGTGCGTCTAACCATTTTGGGGATGGAGACGACTTAGTTTGGGGGTACCGACACCTCTGCTGTTTTACAGCAATCCAGATAAAGAATGCGAAGAAGGACGAAAAGACTGTGAGTGACATTGAAGGATATGATGAACTACAGAAGGAAGACAAGAATTTAGTAAAACAACTTCTAAAAGGTGATTTAGTAGACAAAAAGAAGTTAATTGGAAAGACTGGAAAGCTCGCTGGAGACTCAGACGATGACAGCGACGATGACAGCGACGAGTCCTCAGATGAAAGCAGCGACTCATCCACCGAGTCCAGCGACTCTTCAAGTTCTAGCGACAAGAAGAAGAAGCGCAGGAAGCCAGCCAAGAAACCAGCTAAAAAACCAAAGAAGTAAGGAATATATATTTACTGGAATAAGAAAAAATAAAAACAAACAAACAATAAAAGAAAAAATGTAAACATTCGGGTCGTCGTATTTAGAGTGAACGTACGTTCGTGAAAAGAAATTGTAAAGTTCTGATATCTCATTTCAATGTACTCAATCCTGTTTTAATTTCTTATTCTATTCTCTCCAGGAAAAAGGAAAAATTGACGACATTCGTGCAAACAACGGCAATCAGTTTCCAGTTTTTATTTTTTATTTATCATCACAGACAACACCAATAGAAATGTTTCGCAAAATCGTATCCCGACCCCTGACCCAAAAGAGATGGAGTTCGACAGATGCGTGTGTTGTACACTTAGCAGGTCCACATAAAAACAGTACCTTAGAACAACTAACTGACGTACTAACAAAAGGTGAAGGTGATATCTTAGCCTCCAGAGCAACAGTTCTCGGGTCTGAATTATCTGTAATGGTCGTCTATAAGTGTGCGATGGAAAAGGCTGAACAACTGAAGAGATCCCTCGTTGAGGAGATCCCTGATGCGAAAGTATGCATCCATCCATCTACTTCCCCAGATGATAATTATGTTGTTCCATACAAACATGCTATTAAAGTTCTTCGTATTACTGGTCACGATCGTAATGGTATTGTTGCTTTGGTAACTAAGTACTTGTCATCACGAAAGGTAAGAATCTTAAACTTCGCATCTGAAATGGGTATGTGTTCTTGTGTACAAAAAAAACATCGACGACATGAATTTTAAAAAAAAAAAAAAAAAAAACTAATAACACAGCCGCTGCGCCATTTACTGATGACCCAATGTTTAAAATGAGAATTATTTGTGATCTTCCTCCAGAGGTGTGCGATGTGTCGATCGATGAAGGAATTGAGGAAGTTGCCACCCAACTGGGTGTTGATATTTGGGTGGAGTCCCTCGAGTAGGTAACAAATAAGGGAGGAGAGAGATATACAGAAATCTAATATAATATTTACTTGTTTTATTTTAATTACTTTAAAAAAAAAAAAAAAAAAAAAAGAAAAAATGATGAAAAACTTAGAAGAAAAAGAAAAATAAAAAAAGGTTTGACGGACAGAAGCAGTCTTTGCTACCCCCACCTTGTTCAGCAACCTTACACAAAAAAACACCTTTCCTAACTTGATTGAATGCAGGCTATTCTGTTTTTTTTTTAGTGCCAAAAGTAATCTTCTCGTTACGCACTTTATACCAGTTGTGCTTCTACTTAATTAGAGAGAAGATTAGTGTTTATCGTGCGATAGATTTTCCTCTCAAATTGAAAAAAGAGGGGCCGTGAATTGGTTCCTTCCGTAAATTCTTTCAAAAAAAAAAAAATAAATAATACTAATAAGTGAAACAATGAGTTTCGGTTACGTACACAGCTTACCCTTGCTGGCTAGTAATTGTGTTCCTTTGATGCTTACCATGAGTGTATTCTTGTTTCATAGTTATCCCTCTTTTTTAAAAAAAAACAAGGGCAAAACTCTGAAATTCCGCGTAAGTGTTACGGAACTGTCGGATCTCAACACAAGTTTCCGAAATGGACTGCAAAAAAAAAAAAAAAAAAAAAAAAAAAAAAAGAGAATTCTACTTGCGGAGTTGAGATCTGACATTTTCACAAACTTTTATGTGGAATTACTAGTTTATCCCAAAGAAAAAAAAACAAAAAAAACCAAAACCAAAAAAAAAGAACAATAAAAAATAATAAAAAGTACCCTGCACTGCGCACATAACACCAATTGTGTATCTTTCTTTGAAATTCTTTCAAAAAGTTATTGTTTTTTGAAAAAAAAAAAAAATAGGTTTTTTTTTTAAAACAAACAACAAGAGATGTCTCCGACTATCGCAAGTAATAACATCGCATCATACCCAGCTACTGAATGGCGAAGACAGAAAGGAAAACCCAAAGCGATTCAATATCCTTTATACGACAATGACAAACCTGTCGAGTCTTTCTTATCTATCCGTGATATGTTGATTGTTGAAATTACAAATGAGCTGCCTATTCACTACGCTCTACCAGAAGGTGAGACTGAATGGGTTAATAAAATGTTAAAATACAACCTTGAAGGAGGGAAGATGAATCGAGGACTGATGACAGTGACTGCAGGAATAGAACTGTTTCAAAGTAAGGGAATCAAACTTGATAATGACATGATTTGTAAGTTCGCAGTACTCGGATGGTGTATCGAATGGACCCAAGCATGGCTTCTTATGGTTGATGACATAATGGATTCATCAGAGACAAGAAGAGGTCAGGCTTGTTGGTATAAAAAAAAAGAAGTCGGTCTCCTTGCGATCAACGACGGCTTCATGACTGAGATGCTCACTTATAAAATTCTCAAAAATCACTTTAAAAACAGTCACACGTATCCTCAGCTTCTCGATCTGTTCTTCGAAACTACCTTCCAAACTGAATGTGGTCAGCTACTCGACACGATGTGTTGCAATCTTGATCTCAGCTCCTTCACTTCCAATAGATGGGAGCTCATTGTGACTTATAAAACAGCATTCTACTCTTTTTACCTTCCAGTTGCATGTGCCATGATCCTCGCTGGCATATCTGAGGAATCCTCTTATGACACAACCAGGAATATATTAATTGATCTCGGAGTCTATTTTCAAGCTCAGGATGATTTTCTAGACTGTTTTGCTTCTCCAGAAATCCTTGGAAAGATTGGTACTGATATCCAGGATAAAAAGTGTTCTTGGTTGTTTACTCAGGCGTACTCAAAAGCCTCTTCTGTTCAAAAAGAATTTCTCGATGAACACTACGGAAGATGTGTTGTAGATTCTGAGGAAGAAAAACAAATTAAAAAAATATTTACAGAACTTAAACTTGTGGAACAATTTGAGAAATATGAACAAGAATCGTACAACAAAGTGATGGCTTACAAGAATACTCCAAATCAAGTCCCGTGGACCGTGTTTGAAATATTTCTTTCGAGGATATACAAACGTTCAAAGTAATCAACTTCAACGTGATGTTCATATTTCTGTTAAAGCTGTTTCTTTGTTGATTTTCTTTTTTATCATAACGTCAATGCGATTGGGAATAGTTCGCAACAGTCAAGAACACTTTAAATGTATATTTCGTGTAGACTTTTTTTTTTTTTTTTGAATTACTTTTTTCTGTTGCGGATCAGAGAAATTCACTTTCTGGAAGGAAAAAAAAAAAAAAAAAAAAAGAAAGAAATTATTATGTTTTTTTTTTATACTCTTTTTTACTAAATATCCCTGGCTACATGCCTTCTTCAAAAAAAAAAAAAATTGTATCTTCTGAAAAGCGATTTTTTTGCCTCTCTCCCTATTGGAGCACTCCTTTTTTTTAAGAGTAATTATTTCTCCCGATACAAATTTCCCGAGACTTTTCGGATGAACTGCTTGTCGTTGGAGTGACTTACCGATGCTTCCTTTTCGTGCCTTTTGGTTTCTCTCTGTCTCAAATTTAAACAATTTTTGAACACAGCCGGAGAGAGTATTTTCTATTTTATTATAATACCATCTTTTTGTTTCTTCCTCTCGTATGTTTCTTTTTCTTTCGATGTGGTTTGCGCACTTCGAATTAGTTTTTTTTTTCTCTCTTTTTTTTCATCTTTAATCCCATTGTCTCCCCCCATTGCATTTATGGCAGCTGGAAACTTGTGGCTTCAAGCCATTAGCAAGTGATAACGGCAAATTATTAATCCATTCTTGTTTTTTTTTTTATATATTATTTATTATTTGTTTTCATTTTTTTAGTGATTGATTAATAATATAACATCTCAACTGCTACCAACAGTCTCTGTTTAGAATATGGATATTCACGTCCTGAACATTCCGTTTGATGAGAAGTATGTTGTGATGTGGACGGCGGAGGATGATTTTAGTGATTTTCAAGACAAAGTTTTATCAGAAGTTGGAGATACTAAAATGAGAAAAGATGATTTTGAATTAATAGTCGGCGGTGAAGTCATGACTAAAAATAATTTTCCAGACATCATAATTGGAAATACTGAAATTGAAGTTCAACTCTCACCAAAAGGACAAGCAGTCCTACACGTCAGACAGGCATACGGAGATAAGACTCCAGATGAGAATATGATGATGAAGTCACTTAAAGAAGACAAGATTGAAATATTTATTTCCATCCTTCAGTTGGGTGTCCCGTTTACACACGCCATACTCTACATTATTAAGAACGATAACGGAGATATTATTAAAATGCTAATTAACAATCAGCTACTTAACATTAATAAGCAAAGTTATTTATTGAGTGCTGTTAATAGTAATAGTGTGAATGTTGTTAAAGTGTTGTTGTCTAATATGTCAGAGCAGTACAAGGTAGAAGTCTTTGAGAGTCTGGATCAACCCTTTTTAACATTTACGGACTCACTTTCGATGATACAAACAATACTTGAAAACTCTGGAGAATCCCACGACTTCCTTCTCAACAAGAAGGATGTGTTGGGGAAATCAACACTCGTGAGGTCCATTGAAAGAAACCTGCTCGACGTTGCAGAGTACCTTCTGAGTTTGGGTGCGACGGTTTGTAGTCGCTGCATGGATGCTGCCGCAGTGAACTGCGATCCATCAATTCTACGACAACTTATTAATCACGGGGGAGATCCAAGTGATGCTGTCGGAGGATGTTGTGTCCACGGAGAAAGTGAACTTCTATCTTTTTTATTACAAAAAGGAGCTTCTGTAACAACAACACAACTACTGTTCGCAGTCGGTACTAACGTTGAGACTGTTCGGTTGTTTGTTTCTTACTTTTCTTCAAATGATGATCACCGCGATACGTACCTCGATACTGTTGATAATGAAAAGCGTTCATTACTTCGTATCACACTTGTGAAGGATAAATTAAACATAGCAGAGTACCTATTGGAGAATGGAGTAGACCCTCTTAAGGAATGCAACATCGACGTATTCAGATTAGCCTTACTAAGAGGACGGTTGGACTTCGCCAAGTTAATATATCGCTATGGGGGAGAACAGATTGTCAATCAGCCAAACGTGAATGGAATAACAGCTCTCTCCAGGGCATCGTATGAGGGAAAGAGTGAAGTTGTTGACTTTTTAGTGAACGAGGTGAAGGCTGATGTTAACATTTCTGGAGGTAAATATAACGATCTGCCTCTTCATCGAGCTGCTCATGCAGGGCACGTTGAAGTAATAAAGATCTTACTGTCTGCTGGTTCATTAATAAATACGACTAACGGTAAGGGTTACACTCCTCTACTTGTTGCAGCTGAAGCAAGGCATACCGAAGCTGTTCTGATCCTTCTTGAAAATGGAGCCGATCCCAATGTACAACACATTGATTATTGTTTACAATGTATCGTTTCGAAACATTATTATGTAATCGCCAGGCATTTGATTCGCTTTGGAGCACCAGCAGACTCATTTATACGCGATAAGGTGTGTGGCAAGTAGATAATCTTTTAATTAAAAGACCCGATCTTGACATACAGATATGTGTCTCCCTCTCTCCCTAGCTAAAATGCCATCCTTTTGTTAGTGGTGGTGACAATGCAGATTGTTACATTCTGACGTCTTTAGTCTTTTCTTTTTCACAACAGTTCTAAACCTCATGAGTGACGGTGACGATGATATTTCTTCAGAGGATGATGAGAAAGATGTCTCACCGCGAAAACTAACAACAAAAGAAGAAGTTGGTCAATATTTATATGAAGTAGCGAGTACTTTAGAATCATCATCAGAGGCATACAGCCAGATAGGAGTTGAGCAATGCCTGGCTGTAGTGGAGAAGGTATTGGACGGCAGAATTAATTTAAAAAATGCCATCCTTTTCGGGCAGTCTTGGGAGTGTGGGACAACTGCCCAGCAGACTGTACCTTGTGGAAGTGCGACATCAGCAGTGCGAAGACTTTCATCAACAGCTCTTCATCCGTTAGAGATATGGGTCTTGTCACCCAACTATTGGGAACACTGCAGTGGTTGCTACACTCAAACAAATAGAATTATAAACGATTACCCTCTGTGGGTGAAAGGTTCTGACAGATATCTCTACAGCACTCCTTCTGGAAAGTGGAGAATAACAAACGACACGTCAGATTTTAGACAAGGAGGGGGTTATATTATCTCAAGTGAAGCACATGGAGGATCACCTCCACAATTAACTGAGGACTGGGTATTAAAGAATGTTATTGACAACGATGTTTGTGTTAAGTCATTTGATCAAGTGGGATATCAATTTAATGACATCGACGGTGATGATATTTACATCAACAGCAACCCTTCTTGTTGTCAATATGCTGTTGGTGGAGTTCCTCGTAAACCTGTTTCTCAGGTCTATTACAATCCTGAAGTCCGCATCCTCTCGTTCCCCGAACACGATCTCGAAGTTCAATTATCTCCTCTCACCGTATTCAAAAACCTGACGATGATCTCTCGTCTTCTCTCAAGATCGGGGGTCGACTGTTCTTCAGTCCCGTCAAACCCTTCCAGGCTGTTCCTCGCTGCGTGGCAGGTATCTGCCGGGGGACACATTGACGGCACCAGTCAATATTTCTATCACTCTGAAACGAGAGAGACTACTTGGGATTTGTGCGCAAAGTTGGCAGATTTTCTAAATTCATGAGCCATGTTGGGAACCATCTCAGGAGACCTGATGTTCGGGAGACTCTTGTGAGAGAGGACTCTAATTATTTAATAATCCTGAAAAAATGGATTTTGCTGAAGAAAGCGGCGATTGCTGGTATTAAATTATATTTTTCACACCGGCTGCTATTGATAATTGGTTTAGGTTAGAAATCTGTTATTGTTTTTTTTTTGTTTTGTAGTAACTTGTTATCAATTATTTGGAATTTGTTAATTAATTTCAAACAGCTTCGTTATCTTTGATGGGTTTGTGTTGGGATGACGAGATCCATATCTCAATTACAAGAAGAGGTGGATTATATTTTCATTCACACCACAGCTTTAACAGATGCCCCTGTTTTGGAAATACCTGGGGTCTAAGGACCCCAACGGACCGGAAGGGGGATGCTGTCACTCAGCCGTGTGGGACGATTTGGGTAGCGAGATGATAGTATTTGGGGGAGGTATGTTTTCCATGCAGTGTCCTATTTTTTTTCCTTCTTTTAAACAAATGAAAGTCATGAATAATCAGGTATAGCAGATCGGTACAGCAATAACGTGTATGCGTACAATCCCGTGAAGGGGTGGCGCCTGTTGGAGATGCAGAACCAACACGAGGTCCCGAGACTGATGTCTCACACAGCAGTCATATGCAACAGGTATGATACTTGGGGTTCCCTTTTAACCAGATGATGGTATTCGTGTTCTATCATTTCATTGTTTTAACAACAACAACACAACAAGAGATATGATTGTATTCGGAGGACTTTCACAGTCGGGTTGTCAGTCTACTCTCTATAAGTTATCTCTTTCAGTACCACACGTGTGGAGCACAATTGAAACAACTGGTGCGATACCTGGGCAACGAAAGGGTCACTCGGCTGTGATGTACGGGGGCAAACTTTGGATTGTATTCGGGGCAAACGGACACAATCATCCTTACAGAGATGTTCACGTGTTGGATATCAGTAAGAGAGAATGGGTGAGAATTGAACCAAAGAAAGGAATACAACATCCTAGAGCTAGATCTGGTCACAGTACTGTTCTGTGGAATGACACCATCAACAAGAAACAGAAATTGTTATTATTCGGAGGGATGGTCGCTCAGCACGAACTCTTCTGGGCCCCGGCATCTGAGAACAGTGAGGGACTTTGGCTCGCAGACTTGTGGGAGTACGATTTTGATTTCTCAACTTGGACTTGTCTGTTCTTACCGCGACTCAGTCAGCAGCATCCCGAGGGTCGTTATAGTCAATTAGCTTGGGCAACATCTGATCATTTTTACATATTTGGAGGTGATTCTTGTAATTGCACTGTGTACTATAACGATGTTTGGAGATTCGATCTGCGTTCAAAAGTCTGGCAGGCGATAGCAATTTGCGGTGATCTTCCTTCTCCCCGTAGCGGACACATTGGAGTTGCAGTCCAGGGACAGCTCATTGTCTTTGGGGGGGAATTACCAATTCCCCAATCTGATGGCTCTGCAACAGCTGAGTACTCGAGTGAGCTGTTCCTCATGCCGCACTTTTCTGACAAACAGACGTCTCTATTTGAGACCATGTCCAGATATTTAGTATTTCACTCTCTCTCTCGTACTAATACAGGTTTGTGTTGTTTTTGTAACAATCAAGCATCTTTTCGTTAAAACTCTAATCAGCTTTCTTTAACTGGTGTCGAGACAAGTCACTTCCTGTCAAAGTTAGAGATCACCTTCTCCGTCTCAAGCCCTCCCGCGATGCAGTCCTATGCAGCACTCCAGAGGTAAAGAGGAGGAAAATTGTTGAGGAGCCATAAGTCGGTGATGATACAAAAACTAGTTAGAACACTTTTCCCTCTCCCAAAAAGACCTTCTTATTTCTCCCTATTTATCCGTTGCCTTCTCACTTAGATTTTATTTTTCTTCTTTTATTACATATTACTTTACCCTTTTTACTTCTTCCAGGGAAAGAAGCAAACTGTTCGTTAGTAGCTGTTGAAGTTGTATTTTGTTTGTGGAGGTGTTGTAAATTATTTTAATTCGTTCTCAGCGACCTTTGCAAAACTACTCAAATGGGAACCTGTTCCTCAAGCCCTGCAGCATCAAAGGGCGCTCAGGAGAAAATCAGTGTCTGTAGACCTTCAGAGACACCAGATGAATTATTTAATGGAGGTACGCCTTTGAAGAAGACTTACCGTGATTTCTTTTGGTTCTTATCAGTGATGGCAATGTCACCAGAAGGTGCAAAGTTCAGAACAAAAAGAAAGGGTAAATCTGATTGCATCAAAGCTACTGTGAATGATGTCAGTAATAGTGTAAATGAAAAGGAGGGACTGTCGGGAGCAAAAATCCGATCTTATGAAAATTACTGTGATGACCCAGTTTGGAGAGCGACTCTAAAGAAGTATCTCGCCACGCAAGGAGTGATCCTGACCTTTGACTATGAGCCTCGGAATGTTGTTGAGTCTTGCGCACATGAACGTCTTGGTCTTTTCAAAAATGGTTACAAATTTACCGTAAACTTTGGTAAGAAGGCAGACAACCCTGTTTCTGGTTTCTCTATCGGAAGTACTCAATATCAATCAACCGCACCTAGCGAATCCCAATACTACGGAAGCCAATAATAATTACCAACCAAACAATTGAGATACTTCGTCTCCTTTATTCTTGTTTGATCTGTTATGGAGTTCCAGTGGTGTACCATTTATCTGGACCCAGGAATCTTTTTTTTTTTTTGAAGAGTTGCAGGCAATCAGCGATATCAAAACAAAGAGTAATGACCCAGCGAGGTTTCTAGTGCGAAATACCCAATTTTCTTTCGGATACAATTTTCTGTTGTTCGTCTAACGGTTGGTTTTCGACCACTTGTTTTGCCTGACGTGGAAGTTCACTTCTTGATCTTCGTGCTGTGTCGAATGACCAGCAGATTTAAGGACCGAGATATTCACTCTTGGTTAAGACTTTCAGTTTTTGTTTCAATCAATTTTTTTTTCCCTCTTCTTGTTCTTCTCCTCCTCTAAATAGATTTTATCTTAATTCTTTATTTGGACACTCTGACTAAGCTACGTAGATGCCTGACCACTGCGAAAACAAGAAACTTCTTAGCATTCTTCTCGTTTAGTATTATTTTATAAAAATAATACTATTGACCTGGATAGTTATTTCTGTTCGTTGTGTAACGTTGTTTGCCTACGCTGTTCCAATAGTGGATATTTTTTAGTTGCTCACGCCGGATGTTGACAGAGGATGAGTCATTCTAAGATTCGGTTCCACTAAAATCTTTTTTGGTAGCCTTTTATCTTTTATTTCATTCTCTTATTTGTATAAGAAGTCCCTCCCCCCTTTTGTTTTCTCTGTTTTTTCTGTGACAAATCTTTCGTATAA
This sequence comes from Flectonema sp. DT1601, assembly GCA_964019425.1. Classification (NCBI taxonomy): domain Eukaryota; phylum Euglenozoa; class Diplonemea; order Diplonemida; family Diplonemidae; genus Flectonema; species Flectonema sp. DT1601. The sequence continues at coordinate 51,755 of OZ025852.1, read as the reverse complement.
GCAAGTTTCTTCCTTCCTTTCCTTCCTTCCTTCCTTTTTTTTTTTTTTTTTTTTTGATTTTTTCTTACATTTAATAAGTATTGTAAGAACGAAAAAGAATGTTGGCAGCACTCGTAAACCTCCTTTAGCTTTATCAGTTTAAGTCGGTTCACGGTTTCGTGCACAGAAACTCTTCTTCTTGTTAACTTTTCTTTTTTGATTTACTCACCGCAACGCAACCGTCAAATCACTTAGGCATACATTCCTTTGAAGATCTTTCCTCGTTGTACATAATATTATCGTGTTTTATTATTATTATTTTTTTTTTTTTGGAAAACTTAATTCCGACACAAAAGTTTCTGAATCGCCAACTTTATTCAAAGTGAAGATCCAAAGTATGTGGAATCCAACAATAAATCATAATAGGGGATTTCGCAAAAAAAAAAAAAAAAAATGGAACACTTTCATTTGTTGCGTCGATGAATAGGTGAGGAAACTATTTAAATAAAGAGTGGTTATTTGGTATCAGTGTCTGCGATCAAAAGAAAATATAAGGCTTATCTATGGAGATGGCGATCTCAGAAATTTTTGTGTTGGGATTAGCGGTTTTCCTGTTTTTTTTACTTTATATTTCTGGCCACTCACTCGCTGCATCACGGTCCACGAATCGAGGACTGAAGTTTGCCGCGAGGGATATAAACATCCTCTGCATTCATCTATCGTTTTTCGTGTCATAGAAGTAGTTATTGTGATACTATTTCATGTTTTTTTTTTTTTTTGTTTAGTCGATAGTAATGATATTTTACCCCTTTTTTTTTCGTTTGCAAAACTGCTTGCTCTTACAATCAAAACGTTATGAATATCAAAATCTTCTTCTGGCAATGCCACCATTTTAAAAATGAAATATAAACTCTCCCTGAGAACAGCACGAGATGTCTCTGCTGTGGATTTTGATATTTGAGGCGGCATTCATATTCACCAACCTTCACATTCATGCATCTTTTACCCATTGCATCACGAGTCCTCCTAACCCCACCTGCCAATAACAGAATTCAACTTTGGTAAAGATCCTGCAATGCTGTAGGTTGTCCTGCAGCTTTGTTATGATTTTTGCTTCTACTTTAGGCGGTACAAATGGCAGGGATGTAATCAGTGCAAGCTGATGACTTGCCCACTGGACATTCCTCATTCAAGGAGAATAACATCTCCAAGTCACTCTGCACAACATCCAGAAAGAAAAAGGAAACTTAAATGTGCATCCGAGTTGTTCAAAAAAAAAAAAAAAAAAAAAAACTGGTCTACTTTTAAGTGGTATTATCTTTTTGTAATTTAATGTTTGCACACGAATTAATCCTTCTTCACCAGCAGAGTATAATGAAGATGAATAACAGATGAGCATACTGTTGAAAAAAGATTTTCTCCAACCAGTTTTAGTGCTTGGATTGCGGTTGTTTGTTAAGCAAATCGTGGCTGTAGGTTGGGAAACTAAATTGTGCAACAAAAAAAAAAAAAGGAGTGCGTTTGAAGAAATATGTTTTACATGTTTGTTAATCTCATCATACTCCAAGCCATTCATCATCACATTTTTTCGTAGGATACTCAGGCGAGTTAAAATGCAACTTTCGGTTACGTTCCCAGACACAGGATTTCCTGACGTTGTTTTCACAGCTTCTGGAGAGTCGCTCGTGAAGGATGCATTGCAGGTTGCAGCTGATGAGTGGGGTACCGATGGTGACTTTCTTGAACTCTCTCTCGCAGGATCGCGGCTTCGAGCAGGTAGTCGACTGGTGTCGTACGGAGTGGAAGACGGCTCTCTGTTGGATGCATCGGTGGTGCGCTTGTTTGGATTGGAATGGTTCACAGATGCCGCAAAGAGAGCGAAGGCATTCCAACGAGGAGAACGAGATCAGGACGGGTTTTTGTGCCTTGATACTCCCACATTCACTGTGGATGGCTGTCTTCAGTTTAATAACAGTGAGTGGTTCTCGGATGATGTTACGACATTCTCATTCAGCAACTCTGAACCCTCAGTCACGACCGTTTCAGATGATTTCTTATTCTCATTTCGTAAGGTTATAAGGGTCAGTCTGCCTGGTCTTCAATACGTCACATCTGTTGGTAATCAGTTCCTCAGTAATTGCAATTCACTTTCATCCGTAAACTTATCAAGTCTCAGCAACGTGTTAGCTGTTGGAGACTATTTTCTAAATCATTGTTCATCCCTCACATCTCTGGACTTATCAAGTCTCAGCAATGTTTCAGTTATTGGAGAACGTTTTCTAACTCGTTGTTCATCCCTCACATCTCTGGACTTATCAAGTCTCAGCAATGTTTCAGTTATTGGAGAACGTTTTCTAACTCGTTGTTCATCCCTCACATCTCTGGACTTATCAAGTCTCAACAATGTTTCAGCTGTTGGAAACGATTTTCTATTTTTTTGTTCATCCCTCACATCTTTGGACTTATCAAGTCTCAGCAATGTTTCAGCTGTTGGAGACTATTTTCTAAGTGATTGTTCATCCCTCACATCTCTGGACTTATCAAGTCTCAGCAATGTTTCAGCTGTTGGAAACCATTTTCTAAGTGATTGTTCATCCCTCACATCTCTGGACTTATCAAGTCTCAGCAATGTTTCAGTTATTGGAAACTCTTTTGTAAGTCATTGTTCATCCCTCACATCTCTAGACTTATCAAGTCTCAGCAATATCTCAGTTATTGGAGACTCTTTTGTAAGTCGTTGTTCATCCCTCACATCTCTGGACTTATCAAGTCTCAGCAATGTTTCAGCTGTTGGAAACCATTTTCTAAGTGATTGTTCATCCCTCACATCTCTGGACTTATCAAGTCTCAGCAATGTTTCAGTTATTAGAAACTCTTTTGTAAGTCATTGTTCATCCCTCACATCTCTAGACTTATCAAGTCTCAGCAATATCTCAGTTATTGGAGACTCTTTTGTAAGTCGTTGTTCATCCCTCACATCTCTGGACTTATCAAGTCTCAGCAATGTTTCAGCTGTTGGTTACCATTTTCTAAGTAATTGTTCATCCCTCACATCTCTGGACTTATCAAGTCTCAGCAATGTTTCAGCTGTTGGACAACATTTTCTATTGCTTTGTTCATCACTTACTTCCTTGGATTTAACCCTCATGAATGTGGAATCCGTTGGAAGTAATTTCCTAAAAGGTTGTTCATCCATTAATAGAAATGAACTGCATACGAGTATAAGGAATTTGAAATAATAGAAATCATAAATGTTGTTTTTTAGTGTGTGTGTGTTGTTCCCTTTGTTTTATTTCAAGGTATATAATTTATCTTTTATTTGATGGTGTTTTCAGAAAAGAGGATGTGTGTGCGCTCACACACTCTTAATAAGTGTTTGTTAATTAAAATTGAATGTTAAATTACATTGCAATATTCTTATTCCCTTTACTGGGTCATATTCTCATCAGATTCCCAACCCTATTTGGTATTCCCCACCCGCCTTTTCCCCCGCCAGTGTCTGGTCGAATCGAAACAGGCCTGGCCCAATCCCTGTGCACGCGGAAGTAATCTGCACCCGTCTACAGTGTAGATACTTCTTTAAGTTGATCTCAGCTTGTTTAGGTAATGCCTTATTCTCTAGTCATATTTCCTTCTCAGGTGCAAGCAGTGATGGAAAGCGAAGCGCAGAAATTTTCTCTTTTGTAAAACCTTTTTTTTGATTGACGTATTTTAGTTTCTTTCCCTGCTGTGATTCTGCAGTGCCGTATCACTTAAGTTTCCCCGAAGTGTTGTTACATTGAGCCTGATTAAGTATCTTATTACTCCCTCAAAGTAATTACTAAAACAAGGAACTCCCCAGGGACTTCACACCATACGATGATGAACAGATAGTGATGTAGTTCATATGTATTCAGTTTTATTATTATTATTATTATCAACAATCAATCACATGGCTGTCATTAACGAGGTGAAAGCCACAGAAGCACAACCGCAAGAATATACAGAAGTAATTTATGGTTAATTGTGTAAGAAAGGACACATCCGTTATGTTGGTCAAACTTCTATAACTGCATGAGGTCGAGAAAAACAACATTAGAGCAATCGCTCAGTTCAGGGGAAATCTACTCAACCATTATACAAATTGATGGGAAAAAGAAAGTATCGACTTTTCCCATGTGACACTGGAAGTTATTAATGAACCCGACTTCTTGAAAAACATTACGCCACGCGTGTAAAACAACTGGAGCATTGTTTGATGCAAAGATTGAATGCAGCCAATCTCAAAAAGTGAGAACAAAAAGAATGATTCAGACACTTACTGGCTGAACGTGGATGTTAGCCATAAAGTGTTCAGGGGAATTGTACGAATTCATACGAACAATTAACCGACTATGTTTTGGATCAAAAAATTATAATTGAAAAATGGCCTTTAGCACCTGAAGTAACAGTTGATGTTGTGGATAGTCCTCAAAGCAGAAATGATATCATACGTAGCATGCAAATGGTGATCCCCGCTTGTGTTAAAAGCAGTTGTTGTGAATGGAATGGAAATTATAAAAGTGATCTGGTGCTTTCTATGTCAGAGTCGAATAGCAAGAGCTGTGCTGTTTCCATGAAAACTGATGTAAGTTTTCTTTTTATTCTCGCGAAGGGATGCGCGGTTCAAAAAAAACACTGGAATACATGAGCCCCCTTTGTTGAAAATATTAACCAATGAACTAATTTTGTTTACCCAACAAGGATAACACATGAACGTTACTTAATAAGAGATGAGAAACTAGTATAACAGGTTGTTTGTTAAGCAAATCGTGGTTGTAGGTTGGGAAACTAAATTGTGCAACAAAAAAAAACAAAAAGGAGTGCGTTTGAAGAAATATGTTTTACATGTTTGTTAATCTCATCATACTCCAAGCCATTCATCATCACATTTTTTCGTAGGATTCTCAGGCGAGTTAAAATGCAACTTTCGGTTACGTTCCCAGACACAGGATTTCCTGACGTTGTTTTCACAGCTTCTGGAGAGTCGCTCGTGAAGGATGCATTGCAGGTTGCAGCTGATGAGTGGGGTACCGATGGTGACTTTCTTGAACTCTCTCTCGCAGGATCGCGGCTTCGAGCAGGTAGTCGACTAGTGTCGTACGGAGTGGAAGACGGCTCTCTGTTGGATGCATCGGTGGTGCGCTTGTTTGGATTGGAATGGTTCACAGATGCTGCAAAGAGAGCGAAGGCATTCCAACGAGGAGAACGAGATCAGGACGGGTTTTTGTGCCTTGATACTCCCACATTCACTGTGGATGGCTGTCTTCAGTTTAATAACAGTGAGTGGTTCTCGGATGATGTTACGAACATCTCATTCAGCAACTCTGAACCCTCAGTCACGACCGTTTCAGATGATTTCTTTTCCTCATCTCGTAAGGTTATAAGGGTCAGTCTGGCTGGTCTTCAATACGTCACATCTGTTGGTAATAAGTTCCTCAGTAATTGCAATTCACTTTTATCCGTAAACTTATCAAGTCTCAGAAACGTGTTAGCTGTTGGAGACTATTTTCTTAGTTATTGTACATCCCTCACATCTCTGGACTTATCAAGTCTAAGCAATATTTCAGTTATTGGAAACTCTTTTCTAAGTTATTGTTCATCCCTCACATCTCTGGACTTATCAGGTCTCAGCAGTATTTCAGCTGTTGGAGACTGTTTTCTAAGTTATTGTTCATCCCTCACATCTCTGGACTTATCAAGTCTCAGCAATATTTCAGTTATTGGAAACTCTTTTCTAAGTTATTGTTCATCCCTCACATCTCTGGACTTATCAGGTCTCAGCAGTATTTCAGCTGTTGGAAACTATTTTCTTAGTTATTGTACATCCCTCACATCTCTGGACTTATCAAGTCTAAGCAATATTCCAGTTATTGGAAACTATTTTCTAAGTGATTGTTCATCCCTCACATCTCTGGACTTATCAAGTCTCAGCAATGTTTCGGTTGTTGGAAACAATTTTCTATTTTCTTGTTCATCCCTCACATCTCTGGACTTATCAAGTCTCAGCAATATTTCAGTTATTGGAAACTCTTTTCTAAGTTATTGTTTATCCCTCACATCTCTGGACTTATCAAGTCTCAGCAATGTATCAGTTATTGGACACTGTTTTCTAAGTAATTGTTTATCCCTCACATCTCTGGACTTATCAGGTCTCAGCAGTATTTCAGTTATTGGACACTGTTTTCTAAGTAATTGTCCATCCCTCACATCTCTGGACTTATCAGGTCTCAGCAGTATTTCAGCTGTTGGAGACTGTTTTCTAAGTAGTTGTCCATCCTTCACATCTCTGGACTTATCAAGTCTCAGCAATATTCTAGTTATTGGAAACTCTTTTCTATTTTCTTGTTCATCCCTCACATCTCTGGACTTATCTGGTCTCAGCAATGTTTCAGCTGTTGGAAACTCTTTTCTAAGTAATTGTTCATCCCTCACATCTCTGGACTTATCAAGTCTCAGCAATATTTCAGCTGTTGGAAACGATTTTCTAAGTAATTGTTCATCCCTCACATCTCTGGACTTATCAAGTCTCAGCAATATTTCAGCTGTTGGAAACGATTTTCTAAGTAATTGTTCATCCCTGACATCTCTGGACTTATCAAGTCTCAGCAATGTTTCAGCTGTTGGATATTATTTTCTAAGTAATTGTACATCACTTGCTTCCTTGGATTTAAACCTCATGAATGTGGAATCCGTTGGAAGTAATTTCCTTAAAGGTTGTTCATCCATTAACAGAAACGAACTGCATACGAGCATAAGGAATTTGAAATAATAGAAATCATAAATGTTGTTTTCAGAAAAGAAGTTGTGTGTTCGCTCACACTCTTAATAAGTGTTTATTAATTAAAATTGAATGTTAAATTACATTGCAATATTCTTATTCCCTTTACTGGGTCATATTCTCATCAGATTCCCAACCCTATTTGGTATTCCCCACTCGCCTTTTCCCCCGCCAGTGTCTGGTCGAATCGAAACAGGCCTGGCCCAATCCCTGTGCACGCGGAAGTAATCTGCACCCGTCTACAGTGTAGATACTTCTTTAAGTTGATCTCAGCTTGTTTAGGTAATGCCTTATTCTCTAGTCATAATTTCTTCTCAGGTGCAAGCAGTGATGGAAAACGAAGCGCGGAAATTTTCTCTTTTGTAAAACCTTTTTTTTGATTGACGTATCTTGGTTTCTTTCCCTGCTGTGATTCTGCAGTGCCGTATCACTTAAGTTTCCCCGTAGGGTTGTTACATTGAGCCTGATTAATTATCTTGTTACTCCCTCAAAGTAATTACTAAAACAAGGAACTCCCCAGGGACTTCACACCATACGATGATGAACAGATAGTGATGTAGTTCATATGTATTCAGTTTTATTATTATTATTATCAACAATCAATCACATGGCTGTCATTAACGAGGTGAAAGCCACAGAAGCACAACCGCAAGAATATACAGAAGTAATTTATGGTTAATTGTGTAAGAAAGGACACATCCGTTATGTTGGTCAAACTTCTATAACTGCATGAGGTCGAGAAAAACAACATTAGAGCAATCGCTCAGTTCAGGGGAAATCTACTCAACCATTATACAAATTGATGGGAAAAAGAAAGTATCGACTTTTCCCATTTGACACTGGAAGTTATTAATGAACCCGACTTCTTGAAAAACATTACGCCGATTTTCCGGATGCCATCACAGCCGATTTAAAGCTGTTATACGCGGATGACTTGACAGTGTTTGTTAGTGGCTCTTCGGTTAGTGATTTGGAATCCAAGGCGAACAATGCCATAGGACAAGTGGAGAACTGGCTCGCTGATTCAGCAATGTCCCTCTCTCTGAACAAGACTGAATTTTTGGCATTCGGAGGACGTTTCTCAGACAGAAGTATTTGTAGACTTCCAAGACTTTATTTTCCCTCTACGGTGGACGATATCGACCTTCCCCGTGGCTCTGCCGACTTCATCAGGATACATCAGGATGATGGTGCCGCAGCTCTGCTCAATTTCAAAACAGGACCGGTATACCCACTTGCAATTAATGGTAACTACCTTGAGACCCGCTCTCAACTTTCACAAAGGACGCCAAAGGGTTCTTTCGTTCTAAAGGCTGCAATCCCTCTAAGGCGTGTGTCGCAGTCGCGGTATCTAGGCATAATTATCGACGATGATTTATCTTTTACATCGCAGTTAGCTCACCTATCAAATACCCTAAAGCGGGGAATCGGCTTGATTTCGATAGTTTCATCTTTTAAAATCAAAACGGAAGTTCTCCGACAAACAATCTATGGGCTGATCCTCTCTAGGGCCTATTACGGACTAGCTTCTTATGCACCCTATATCAAGCAGAATTCTTTGAAACTTATTGAGAATACACTTCGTTCACTTCAACTAAGACTGACGGGATGCTCCAAATCGACCTCCTCAACTGCATTATCGGTAGAATCTAGTATTCCCCCGTTCAAACTACACGTGGCTAAAGTCCTAGCTTTATCCTACGAACGTTTCCTGAGGCTCCCAGACGATTGCCCGACTCGGTCGTTGGTTCACCCTGAAAAGTCTAGCTCGTGGAAACTCTACGCAGAACCCCATGCCAAGACTTATGTGACCCCTAATGAAAGATCAATGCTCTGCCTACCGCATCACCAGACTCCTTGGGGACCACCCCCGGATGTTATTATCAATTCCTGGGCAGATTTCCGTAAGTCCATGGACCCTTGCAAGAATTTGTTAGCTGCACTTGGAAAAATTAAGACCCTCCCAAAGTCAGTGGCCTCGCTGTATACAGATGCATCCTACTTCCAAGATAAAGAAAGTAACTACCATTGTGGTAATGCAGCAGTTTTAATCTTTGGAAAGAGATGCATCAAAGAAATACATCGTTACGACCCATCTCTGATGATTTATAATGCCGAGCAACAGGCTCTGTTATCAGCAGTGAATTTGATTGAAAAGTATTCGTCTTGCCTGCCAAGTGGGAGGATTAATATAATCACGGATAGTCAGTCAGCACTTCGAAGTCTTGAGCGTGGACATCTGAAGCAACATTCAGCGACTAATGCCGAATTATTTAGGAGAATATCGCTGCTCCAGCGTCCGATCACCCTACAATTTGTCCCCTCACACTGTGGGATCATCGGAAATGAAATGGCCGATTCTCTCGCCAACAAAGCAGCGGCTTCTGCTATTCCCTTAACAGTGGTCAAGTTTGACTACAGGATGACCCAATGTTCAGTGAATAATAAAATCCGAAGAAACTGGTACGAGCAGCGCAGTACATCACATGTGCACTCTTTATCGACAATGGGCAGAGGTGCTCAACGCTTCCACCCGGATCTTAACCGTGAGGGAGAAATGCAAATCGCCCGCCTCAGGACTGGACACCATCCGCTTGTGAAGCAACCAAGAAAGGGATTATCAAACTGTCTCTTCTGTAATAAAAGAGATACAGATACTCACCATTTACTATCGAAATGTCCGGAGACTAAGATGTTTGTTCAAATTCACTTCCCACAGATGGTATTTAATTATCAAGATGAGGATGTGGGTCAACATCTACACAAGTTTTTTGCTACTGAAAACCAATTGGCTCTTATATCGCTCTTGAATGACCTCAGGAGCCTACACGACAGCTTCCCGTTACGTCGAGCGGTCCCTCGACAACGTCTTGTCAAATATTTGTCCGTTCATTCCACTGTTACCACACTTGATTCGAAGTGTAAGGAGGAAGTCAGAAAACTGATCTCAGAAGTTTATAACGCAAATGAAATCGAAAAAGTCTACGACCATTTGTGGGACTTGGAGTTATACTGTTTCTTGAATTCGGATAAAAACAAAAACCAACATTTTAATTCATTCCTGGAGAAGATAAGGTCTTCTAAATTTACTCGGATCGATCCAGTGTGGTTCGATTCAAATAAATGGCTGCTGCCAACCTAGCGTTAATTGTTAATGCTCTACGAGTGCTTTAGTATATTATCAGTGTAATTGTTCTATCCCGTTTTAATTTTGATGATTTTTATTTATTTATTATTAATTTTTTTTTTGTTTATTTTATTTTATATTTTTTTTATTTTTTATTTTATTTTAGTTCGATAGTTTAATAAGCTAGGCGAGGCGGAAAGCTGGAGATTGGTATTTATTAATCTTTCAGTCGATGCTACTTCAACAATCCATGCGAAATCTTCGGATATGGCTACGGATTGGGTCCTCTGTTACTGTGAGTTACCTAGCACTCATAATATACAGTAACGTTGGATTAAATAACTAACTAACTAACTACGCCACGCATGTAAAACAACTGGAGCATTGTTTGATGCAAAGATTGAATGCAGCCAATCTAAAAAAGTGAGAACAAGAAGAAGGATTCAGACACTTACTGGCTGAACGTGGATGTAAGCCATAAAGTGTTCAGGGGAATTGTACGAATTCATACGAACAATTAACCGACTATGTTTTGGATCAAAAAATTATAATTGAAAAATGGCCTTTAGCACCTGAAGTAACAGTTGATGTTGTGGATAGTCCTCAAAGCAGAAATGATATACGTTACTTAATAAGAGATGAGAAACTCGTATAACAGGTTGTTTGTTAAGCAAATCGTGGCTGTAGGTTGGGAAACTAAATTGTGCAACAAAAAAAAATAAAAAGGAGTGCGTTTGAAGAAGTATGTTGTTAATCTCGTCTTACTCCAAGCCATGCATCATCACATTTTTTCGTAGGATTCTCAGGCGAGTTAAAATGCAACTTTCGGTTACGTTCCCAGACACAGGATTTCCTGACGTTGTTTTCACAGCTTCTGGAGTCGCTCGTGAAGGATGCATTGCAGGTTGCAGCTGATGAGTGGGGTACCGATGGTGACTTTCTTGAACTGCACTTTTAATTTTCTGATATCTCACCAATTGTGAACTCACATGCTTGCTATCAGTTTCTCCACAGGAGCCTCGCTTATGAATAGGTTCAAAAACGCGGCAGGTAGATCTGCATCAGGGATGTCTTTAACTTGTATTTCTCTACCTGCGTCTTGTTGTATTTCTTTTATCTTTTGGAATGCAAAGGTGAAGTTGTCTCCCCTCCCAAGCTGTTCCTTCAGTGGTTGCCTTTTGACTTCGTTGATTCAGGTGTCGATGTCTTCCACTTCTGCCTGTGTTTCCCTTTGATAAGGACTCGCCTGCGTTTGTGTACTTCCTGTAGTATGTTGTTCCATAGCTGATTGTATTTCCTGTAGAGATGGCCTTGTAAGTCTTCTATCGAGTTCGACTCTGAAGGCATCCCACTGGTTGATTTGAAATCCCACACCGATCTTTTGTTAGCTTCGTGGGACATTCGACTCATCGTGTTGGAAGTTGCAAGTACAGATGATTTCTTATCCTCATTTCGTGAGGTTATAAAGATCAGTCTGCCTGGTCTTCAATATGTCACATCTGTTGGTAATAAGTTCCTCAGTAATTGCAATTCACTTTCATCCATAAACTTATCAAGTCTCAGCAATGTGTTAGATGTTGGAAACCATTTTCCAAGTAATTGTTCATCCCTCACATCTCTGGACTTATCAAGTCTCAGCAATGTTTCAGATATTGGGGATGATTTTCTATCTTCTTGTCCATCCCTCACATCTGCGGACTTATCAAATCTTGTGGTCAGGTGAATGTTTCTTTGTCTTCATCAATCGTTTGAAATTGCTCGAGTACCATTGAGTCACCAAAGAATATAACATTAGGAGACGTGCCACCTTCAGGAGTAGGTCTAGTAATAGATCCAGGTCTATTGGCTATCAACAAGTCTTTATGATCTCCCCATTCAAGTAATTTAACACCGGCCTTCGTTGTTTTTGATGACCATGCGCAAATTGATCGAAGAAATTAACTGCTGTGCATTCACAGAACATGGCTTTGTATTTCAGGATTTCGTTGATATTATTCCGAGATTCAGAGAGAAGTCATACTGTGCTTAGTCGCAGGAGTACACCTGTCTGTTGCTGTTGACACAATGTGTCTTTGTGTAAGTAGCGGTTATGCTATAAGATGTCGAAGGGAGATCGACGTTAGAAAATAGTTATCATCAAGTTAATGTTCTGTACGAGTAACTCTTGTCATATGTTATCAGAATTGTTTCTGAATAACCCCTTACCCTAACTTCGATTGTGTAAATGTTACAATCGAATCCATTGGCTATTATTTGCTTTCAGCTTCTTTGAAATCTCAAACCTGTCCCATTAAGGCGGCTCATTTGGCACTGAGAATATAGAAATATATCCAGTCTTGCTAGGTTCCAGTATTTCATGGGAAAATGAGGAGTAAAACTTTAAACCATTTTAATCGCTTTTGCACCGCTTCAAAAAAATGCAACCTGTACACTTAGGCTCCTGTTGCTTCGTTATCATCTTTATCTTGCGTCATCTGTCTCATCACCGATTTCATCATTGACAACTACGAACAAAACTGCAAATGATTTATCAACAGACTGCGATGACCTCTCCTTCCTATTGAAATTGAAACCTATTTTTATTTTTGATTAGGCTTGGCAACTTTACTGCTGGCTTTCTTTGTTTTCCTACTGACTATCGATAATAGAACTAGAACTAGCAAGCTATAATAAATAAAAAGCAAGCTGAAACTGTAGTACTACACTCACTAGCAGGGTTCAGTTGTTTCCCTGCGTAAAAAAGGGCTCAGCAGAGAATCGAACTCTGGACCTCTCGCACCCAAAGCGAGAATCATGCCACTAGACCACTAAGCCACTGAAAAAAAAAACTTTTATTATTATTATTATTAAATAAATAAATAAATAAATAATAAAACTTTTATTTATTCCAACGATTCTAAAGCTACAGTTTCTGTACTTTATTCTGTTCTGTTCTGTACTTCTGTACTTCTGTACTTCTGTACTTCTGTACTTCTGTACTTTATTGATTTCGCAACCAAATATTGGTAAGAATCAGTGGGTACGTTTCACAGGAAAAGCAATTATGAGAGACAACCTGAGGAGGTTAGTATCGGAGGCTATGAACCTCCTGAAGATGGTGGGAGATGATGGGATCCCCGAGTATGAGAAAGAAAAAAGAGTGGCGAATCTCCTGATGGAGGTTATCCAGTTCGTGACGGGGTCGGAAGGTGGGAACCCTGAGATGAAAAGAAGAAGACCGGACACTCCCGAAGTGGGTGGTGGGACGGATGCGACCGCGACGGCAACCGAAGCGACGGCCCCAACCGCAGGCAGCAATCAACCGACAACAGAGGCGTCTACAGCTTCTAATCAACAGACAACATCGGCACCTAAACAATCAACCTTTTCGTTTCCGCTGCCTGTACCATCATCAACATCGACTAAACAAACCACAAAGGGGAATGCTAAAGCAAGCTACCCGGAATGGCATGTACACGGCGCGTGGGCGGGCACTGTGTCTACAATCAACTACGACGTAGCAGCGAATGCTACCAACAATCTCGCATCGGGTCTTGTTTTAGTACGCTCTAAACAGGACTGGGAAGCTCTCCGTCAGACAAAGAAGAGTGGTCGATGGGCTGCAATCAGCAAAGTACCGCTAACCAAAAGCACGGTGCCTGTCGCCATACCGGTGATCAAAAAGGGTGGTGTCTGCGAAATCAGACGAGTCTTCTACACGCATATCTGTGGTGAAGATTTTTCCAAAGCCACATCCGAAATTCAACATCCGACACCCGACCCCGTCTTGTTTGTTCAGGATTGGGGCAAATCAAGTGAAAAAGATCTAACGATCAAAACAAAGGAACTGCTAAAAAAGAAAAAGATTAATGCAGCCCCTTTCAGTTACAAACGAAATGATTCACATTCCTCAATGGCTATTAGAATTCCCAGAAACCAAGTACACAAGATTCTGGAGTTTAACAATAACGACCCGGAGACCGACAAACCTAAGAATGTATTTGTCAGAAACCCGAGCTGGTCAAATGGAAGCGATGTCTGGCCAACTCTTCAATTCAATAACGATCTTGGATTCTTGGCAGCAAAGTCCAAGACATCAATACTGGAAGGTTTCGAAGGTAAATTCTACCTGTGTAAGTTCAAAACCTGTTATGGACTCCGAGTTCATCCCGACTGCAACACTGAAGTGCGTATTAAGTTAAGCGCGTCACTCAAACCTGCACTGCCTTCCGGTGACAGGTACATTATAAAATCAATGGCGATACGGAAATTCTCAACAGCGCAGATCAGCGACTTTATGAAGTCCTCTCACAACTGGGAGCACACAGTGGTCGCATCGTTTAACAAAGGTGGAAGCACTACGATTGTGGCGATTTCAAACACGCAGCCTCCCAACTTCGTGAGCATAGGCACCAATGAGTACCTTGTGATAAACAAGGAAGTTAAGAAAAGTGACAGAAAACCGCTAGGCCCAACCTACAACCCAGGCGACGCGGCTCAAAAACTGACAGGAACCCTGAAGAGACAGAAGACAGCTCCTCAACCACAACAACCAACTCAGCTACCACATCAGACGGCAGCAGCACCGACACCAGCGCCAGCACCCACACCAGCATCAGCTCCACCACCCACTGAATCTGCTGTTAAACAAGAAGGTGATAAGAACGGCGATGTTGAAATGGAAGACGATGACTCGGATTTTGACCTCAACTGACTAGATGAAGATGACGATGATTTAAATCCGACCAACTCACTCACAGAAAAGAATACGGCTCGTGAACTGCTGCTTCAGGCAGGCGATGTCGAACGCAACCCTGGCCCTGACGACTCCCTCATATCACTACTAAGCTGGAACTGTCGATCAATGGGGAACAAAGGTGCCTACATACACAAGCTGCTCAATGCCTATGCGCCTGACGTACTGTGCCTGCAAGAAACTTGGACAAAAGATGTAGTCTCACACACGGATTATTTTACCTATCGGAATGATAGGGCAACACGGGGTGGTGGGGTTATTACTATGGTGAAGAAATGCCACACTCAGCAACGTTCTGATATCGTACTTCCGCCTCACTTAAATGATGTTGAAGTTGTAAAGGTCAACATAGGTGGAAAGATTGACATCTTAAATATTTATGCTCCCCCGGGATGCAAGATCAGAAAGTCAGATCTTCCAGTCTCAACGAAAGCAATCGTCGCGGGTGACTTTAATGCCCATCATCCGGTGTGGTCATCAAAATCGACGCCAGCAGGTTCTACTCTACATGAATGGGCAGCACACAATGATCTACTGGTAGCCAACAAGATGGGGTCAATCACAAGGCCTTTTCCTAATATCCCGGGGGGCGGTACCTCGCCGGACGTAGTATTTTTTCAAAACTCGATGATTCTGGAAGAATTCTCTGTAATTAGAGAAGATAATAAACATGGATCTGATCACCGACCTCTCTACACCGTACTGGATCCCATGTGTCAACTTACACGTGCCACGATAGGTTCTAAGAAACGCGTAGTGTGGGACTTCAAGTCTACGGACTGGAACTGCTTTGGAAATATGCTCGATAAGAGAATTAGAAAATCGAAACTCTCCAACGATGCAACTGCGAATGCTAAGCTCTTTAACAACATACTGCATGAAGTAGCGGCTAAATTCATTCGACGACGTGTCCTTTTCAAAGGGAAACGGAGACGAAAGTGGAAGACGTCAACTCCAGATTCCACCAAATCGAAGGGTATCCACCTACGTGATCAACTTGACAAGGGTAACAACTTTGCCTTTGCGTTTAAGAAGATCAAAGAACTGCAGCAAGATGCTGGTAAAGATATCAGTGTCAACAACATCTCTGACTGCGATCTCCCATCAGCATTCTTGGACCTGTTTGTCTCGAAATCGGAAATATTATCGCTAGAGGCCCCCGCACTCTCAGAAGGTGATAATGAAATGGATATTTGCTGTGATTTCACAATGGCTGAAATTGAAGCAGCGATTAAGAACCTGAAGACCCGCAAGGCTGCAGGACCTGATGGAGTTCACAATGAGATGATCAAAAACTTCACTCCGGCAACAGTGGAATACCTCTTGAGAATTATTAACACTTCTTGGAAGACTTCAAAAGTACCGTACCAGTGGAAACAAGGTTTAATCAAGCCTATGTTCAAGGCTGGAAAACCTCGAAATGAGCTGAAGAGTTTCAGACCCATTACGCTCACCTCGGTTGTTGGGAAACTTGCGGAGAGGCTCGTGTATGACCGACTCATGCACTGGCTCACTAAACATTCGTCACTCAGCCCACTACAGGCTGGATTCAGAAGGGGGAGAAATACCTGCGAACAGATCACCGTTTTGGTAGATGCCGTCGTAAGGATGCACATGAAGAGAAAGAGATCGGTGTTCTTATCGTTTGATTTTACTGCTGCGTTTGACAGGATCAACCATAAGATACTTTTATTAAAATTGGTAAAGATGGGTGTTCCGAATGTTATTATCAGATGGATCACAGACTTTCTTACAAACAGGAAGGTTAGAGTTGAAGCGAATGGTTATCTTAGCGAATTCCGTACTCTGGCTAAGGGGGTTCCACAGGGATCGATCCTGGGTCCTCTTCTCTATCTTATCTACGTTGATGACCTCTGCAAGATTTTGGAACTGGAGAAAGAAACAACGACGTCTGCTCTGTATGCGGATGATACAGCATGTGTAGTATCTGGACATAACATGGAAGAAGCTCTTTCAAATGCTCAAATAATACTTGATAAAGTGGATCAATGGTGTTCTGACAACGACATGGCCCTGTCGGTCTCAAAGACCTGTGCTCTTAAGATGAAAGTCCGTACGAAGGATACGATTCTCAACGACACCTGCAATCGCGAATTACTATTTTCCAGATCTGTTGTGGAAAACGTTATCAAAATGGACTATAGTGACATTGAAAAGAGTATCAACTTAACTTCTTCTAGACCCATGCTTCAAAGCGGCGAAACTATTCTCGAGGTTGATGGAACTCCGATCAAAACGCAAGACGAACTTGACAACGTGATGTTGCGGAATATTGTTCTCGAAGACAACGTGATGGTGGTGAAAGCCAGTTTTAAAACCGCATTTCTGTTGCCAATCGTGGACTCAGTGAAATACCTCGGAGTTCACATCGACGACAGACTCACTTTCCACAAACAGGTGGCTAAGATTCATGAAGAACTGAAAAAGGGAATATCTCTGCTTCAATGCCTTCAACCGTATGATCTTGACTACAAAACGCTAAATATGGTCAAGAACCTTTACGTAACTGCGAGAATCTCTTATGCGCTCGATAGCTTTGGTTGGTTGATAAGCAACAGCGTTGATAGTATTGATTTCGAACTGAGGAAGGTTGCCAGGCTGGTTACTGGATGCAGCAGGTGCACACCGAGAGAACTTCTACTGTGGGAAGCGGACATGCTTCCTTTTAAACGTCAGATTGAAAAGCAAACCAAGATAGCGTACTACAGGTATAAAGCCATGACTTGGATACCTAGTACCAACAGACTCGCCTCAACCCAAAGCTACTGGGCTGGCCTCCTTCCTGGCATTGACAGCCAGCGTGAAAGCCAGTGCCTTGTACAGCCTGACTCGATGGAACCCTGGGTATCTCCGACAAACCTTAGGATTAGCAACGGCTGCGGATTTCCGAAGTCCGCGAACCCTGCGGTGGACAAAGAAAAATTCATGTCGTACATTGGAACGTTACCTCCTGTCGACATGGTAATCAACTGCGATGGCTCCTACTCTGCTTCCGGCGCGGCCGGAGCGGCTCATATTGCCAAGTCACGTAGCGGCCTTCGATCTGCTTACGCGTCTAGGCTTTATCAAGCTGACTGCAGCTACAGGGCTGAACAACATGCTCTGAAGAACGCGGCTAGACATCTGAGAACAGTGTTTAGCAAAGATCCTTCAATGAGATCTGTAAGGCTATTCACGGACTCAAAATCCCTTCTGGATGAACTGCTGGGTGGAAGGTGCAGACAGAGGAATACTGAGTCCCTCAAGATACTAGAATACCTGCGCATGTGTGAAATGAAAGTGCATTTGCAATTCATCCCCTCACACATTGGAATCGAGTTTCACGATGAAGTTGACGCGCTTGCAAAGGAAGCAGCGCACAACAAGAACATCCGACCTGTGCTAGTCAAAGGCACTTACTTCTCGCGATCATCACATGTTAAGCGCTGCATCAAAAAGGATCTGCTTAACGTGAGTGGTTACACCTGCTACAAACACCTCATCGGAGGCCGTTCCGTTAAATACCCTCCTGGGATGGAAAGAGCCGACGAGATACGGATAGCGAACTTCCGGACAGGATGTCACCCGCTAATTCAGAACTGGCGCAAGAAAATCGACTGCCCATTTTGTGGCGAACCGTCCTCACAGGTTCACCTGCTGCAGGGATGTCAATCTCCCAAACTCGACTCTGCCAGGTTCAAAATCCTGGGCTTCTCAACACTGACCGGCAAGTGGGATCGCGATCGAGAACTTATTATTGCCAACGAAATTCCTAACCTTGAAGCTCTCTTCACTTTGGCGTGGCTTCCATCACTCGCGTTGATCATAAGGTGGATGGAACAGACATCTAACCTTAGACTTTGGAAGTAAAGTAGGTGACATGTAGTCGCCAATATCAATTTGTTATTATTTTTTTTTAGTATTTTCATCATTATCAATCATCTCCTGGTTGGGTAACTGCACACCACCTTCGGTGTTGTCGCAGTGTCTCTTCCAACACTCCTGTCTCCTTCTTCTCCTATTCTCCTTATAAATTTCTCTTGAGGGCAGGCCTTCGGGCTGTTCAAGTGGTCTTTGACCACCGCTCTAGTTATATGCTCGATTCTTTGTTTTTTCCTTATCGATGGTAGGAATGGTAACCGAATTAGCTTCATGTGTCCAATTTCAAGGACGCGTGACCACTTATTTTTCCGTTGCCGCTCTTCTTACGTCCTCAGGCGGAGCCTACCTATGTTTCCCGTGTTTTCCAATTTGTCAGACTTAAACCAAAAGAAAGTATAAAAGAAAGACAAAACAAAGAAGTGAAAAGAACAAAAACAAAGAGTCTGGAAGCACAGACGAGTGTAACCAAAAAAAAAAAAAAAAAAAATTATTGGGATTTAGGGGGCGTCATAGTGCAGTGGATGGGGTGGTGCCCCCGCACCCAATCGGCCTCGGTTCGAACCCCGCTGTACGCACCGCGCCTCACAGCGCAATCAGTTTCCGTGTCGCATCCCCCATTGTCTCGAAAAAGTGAACGGCCACCCAGTAAGGGCAGCGCCTAAGCAATTATAGTAGTAACAAAAAGAAGGAGAAACACAGTAGTGAAACACTCAAAAAAAAAAAAAAAAAAAAATTGGGACCACACAAAATGCCTCCACGCGGCGGTCTCGGACGGCTGCGGCCGACAAAAAATTGTAGGGATGAAGCAAGAGGACGACCAGCTAACCGGACGCTCTCTAGCAAACAAAGGAACAAGCTTGTTCACACGATCAACGGAAATGGGCCTAAGATAGAAGAAAGGGAAAGGCTGGACCGAGACAACACCCGGGTAGACCGGGGAGAAACAAGGAAGAAACCGGCGGAGAGGAGACTCAAGAAGCAGCAAGAGGACCAGGAGGAAGAGAGGAAGGAGCTGCTCAGCAAACATGAGCTCCTTGAAGCACAACAAAAGAAGCTGGACGAGCAGCACAGGCAGCAACAATTAGATCTCTTTCAGGAAAAGCTCCAACTGGAACAAGACTTGGAGGATCACAAGAATCAACATGTGGAGAAACAACAACTACTGGAACAACAACACCAGCAGCAGCAGCTTGAGCTTCACCAAACGAAGCATCAGATGCAACAGGAACTGGAGAACCAACAACAACAACAGCATGAAAAGCAACAACAGCAGCAACAGCAACTTGATCATCAAGTCCAACAGCAGCAGGAAATTCAACAGCAGCAGCAACAGCAACTTGATCATCAAGTCCAACAACAGCATCTAAACCATCAACAGAGCCAAGAAACTATTTAACCAACAACAGCAAGAATTGCTTAAGTTCAAGGCAGACCTCCAACAAAAACAGGAGATAATCCTGAACCAACAGCAGCAACTCGAACAGCAGCACAGCAAGGAGAAGGATATCGAGAGAGAGTCTCTCCGCAGGAGAAGATGTCAACTCGAGGAAGACCACCGTCAACAGCAACTTGAACAGTCCAGGATTCAACAGGAACTGCAACTGCAACAGACAAGCCTGGAGGAAAAACAGCATCTGCTACAACAGCAATTTAATGTGGAATTGGAAAAGGGTAAACTGGAGTTACTGGACTTACAGCAACAACTGGAGAAGAAAAACCAGGAAGGTTTGAAGGAGCAGGAGGTGGCTCTACAGCTTAAACAACGGCTGCTTATCGAACAGCACAACAAGGAGAAGGATGACGGGAAGCAGGAGTTATTGGTCCTGCAACAGCAACTAAGCGAGCAACGTCTGCATGATCAGCAGCAACAGCAACAGAGAAGCGAGGAGTTAAAGAAGCAAGAAGAAGACCTCGAACTACAACGACTCCAACTGCAACGCCAGCAGGAGGATGAAATGGAGAAGGGCAGATGTGAGCTCCAGAGTCTCAGGGACATGCTGGGTATGGAGTTTGAGGAACAGAAGACGTCACTAAAAATCCAAGGGGATAATCTTCGCCATCAGCAACAACAGCTCCAGCAACAACAGCTAATCTTCCAAGAAAAAGAAGAACGATTGGATCAGTACTACGTACACCAGCCTTATGCCACCGACACCAACTCCCACTACCAACTTCCTCAAGACCCCAGGTTTGATGAACTTCAGAGGGAGCTACGTCAGGAACGGGCCGAGAAAGGAGAACTTAGGGAGCTGCTGAGATCTCTTCAACACCAACTGAAGGAAATGACGCAAGAACTTAACTTGCAGAGAATGGAAGCTCAGGAGCAGAGGGAGGCTGCCAAGAAAGAGTCACTGGGAATGCAAGCCCGCTACCTGCAGGAATTACAAGCGGAGAGAGCTCAGGTGAAGGAGCTCAATCACTTGAGGGCGGATGAAGATGATGTTGCGATGGCAGTCGCACAACGGGAAGTCGCATCGGATGAGAATCTCCATCTGAATATGATGCGTGAACTGGAAGGGGACAGGAAAAAGAGCTCGAAGGTAATTACCGAAGCTCAACTGTCTGAGAGGGAGGGTCTTAGGACTCAGATGACGAAGGAGGAGGGTAAGCTTGCACCCGTTCAAGGCAAGTTCGAAAATGATGCCCTGAAGGAGGAGGCTTTGGTGACGAGACTGGAGCTGGTGCCGGAGTACTGGCCGGATAACATGGTGTTATCAGAGGCTAGCTACAAGGCTGATGGGAGAGGAGTGTACCTCACAACCACGAAGGAAGTAAGAAGGAGAATGGCTGGGGCTGAGCTGGGTGCCTGGGAATCGCTGACCTTGGTCACGTTGTTTCCCCCTACGGATAAAGCGAAGGAAGTGCAGGTCGTGTTGAAGGTGAAGACTGACGATGGGGTGAAGAGATCTCTGAGGAGGCTGTGGCTATCAGCCCTGGGTAGGGAGGTCCTCCCAAAAGGAACGGATATCAGTGCGACGGTGAGAACGAGGGAACTGGTTGCTCGGTTGGACAAGAGATGGGCCGAGGAGAAGAGATGGTTGGAGGTGAAGCGTTCTCCGATGAAACTATCCCAGGAACTGAAGAAGTTACCAGGGTACGTTGATACCTACAACGCTAGAGTAGGTGATCAACAAATAACGGTCATGCTGCGGGTAAAGGAAACGGAGGTGAAGAACTTCCTCAGGGAGTCCGGGAAGGAGGGCACCTTTACCAAAGAAAGAGATCACCTGGATGAGAAGGCAGTGAAGGCATCTGTTCTGTGGCTGCCGAAGGATGACACCCTCAGTTTGGCGAGAGACAAGGCGGAAGAAGTTGAGGGAGGTCTAGGGTTAGTGCTTAACGAGTATGGCCTTGGTATAAGGGTTAACAGTTGGCATGAGAAGGCTGCGAGGGAGATGTTGCACCTGCCGGCGAAACTTCCGGAGACCAGGATCTCGGGAATCCCAATAGGAACTTCGACGGATGAAGCGGTGAAATACCTCATCTCGAGGGAAGGATGGGAGGTGAGGAAGATGAAGGATGGTGTTCGGAACGGGATGCGGTGGATGGTCGTGCGTGGTCCCGAGAGGGATGGCGAGACTGTCACCATCGACGGAGTCCTTTGTCTACTCGAGCCGATGAAGAAGAAGGTGGTTGCTCCTGTGAAGTCGGTCAAAGTAGCCCCGAAGGTGAAGGAACAGAAGCCGGAAAAGCGAAGGGATCCTTCGGAGGGCACGGACAAGTGGTATACGCGTGTGGAATTCATTGCGTACCACGGTAAGAAGAAGGGAATCCGTCTGTGGGGGGAGGCATCGCAGAACGCACAGGAAGCTTCGGTGAAGCTGGAATCGGTATCGACCCCTGAACAGCAGAAACAGAACAAGAAGGAAAAGAATACACCTCCAAAGAATGATGAACGGAAGAAGTGTTCAGTCGAGGATAGACTGGAACGTCTTGAGCGTCTGCTCTTGTCGCTTGTAGGGAGCAAGTGACTTGACGGGCGGGATTGGGCGGAAACGCGAAGGCGTCTTCTGCTACTGGCGGGTGACGTAGGGAGGAATCCGGGACCGAGACGCCGTCATGATGGACCCACTTCGGAGCTGCGAGTTATCAGCTGGAACTGCAGAACGATCAACGGAAGAGAGGAGTTCATAGGAAATATCCTGGGAAAGTACAGCCCTGATGTATTATGCCTGCAGGAAACCTCAGTTCGGAAGCCTCTATATCACTGGAATTACATCACGTACAGGAGAGATAGACCGGGTAGAGGTGGCGGTATAATCACCATGGTGAAGAGAGGCCTTCAGCATGCTTGCTATGAAGTCTGTATCCCTTCGGTTAGAGGAATTGTTGAGACATTGGGTGTCAGGATTAATGATGAGGTAAATGTTCTTAACGTGTATTCGCCGCCAAGTTCTAAGATAGATTTTGATCTCTTCCCTTTGAAGCGTGATGAAAGGTTTATATTTGCTGGTGACTTCAATGCCCATCATAAACTCTGGTCGAAGAAGACGGATACGAAGGGCTGCCAGCTTCTGGAGTGGTGCAGATCTAATAACCTTCTAATTGCAAACGATCCGGGATTTGTGACGTTGCCGAGACACGGGACTTCGCCGGATGCTATTCTACACCACGAGGAGTTACTACTACTACACTTCGGGCTAATAGGTGATGGCTCTGAACATGGATCTGATCACTTACCTCTTGCTGCTGTCTTTGATACGTTCTCACCTCTGGAAACAGTTAACAACCAGGCATCGAAAAAATCAGTCTGGGACTTTAATACAGCTGATTGGTACTCGTTCCGTCATGATTTGGATTACCGACTTAGCAAGGTGAACAGTCCTCCGAAGGTGGGTATCAGAGCGGCAACATTTAACCGTATCCTGCTTCATGTGGCGAAGAAGAACATCCGCAGAAGGCTCAGGATCCAGGGTAAGAGGAGGAGAATGTGGAATTCCTCAACCCCTGAGACCAAACAAGCGAAGGGAAAATTCGTTGCTGAGAAACTTGCACAAGGTGAAGGTTTTGCATTCGCCTTTAAGAAGATAAAGGACTTGGATGCCGATGGGGGACAGGACGTCCAAATCCCTGAATTCAGTGAGGACCAACTCCCCAGTAAATTTCTCGATCAGTTCGTTAAGACCTCTGTCAGGAAACGACTGAAATCTCCGAAGCTGAAGCCAAGTGATTACGTAGGTGCTTGTGGACCTCTGGTGATGTCTGAGCTTGAGCGCGCCATCAAGAAGGTTAAAGCTGGTAAGGCTCCTGGTCCTGATGGAATCCACGGGGCGATGCTGAAGAACCTTTCTGCAACCGGTAGACGTTTTCTCTTAGCGGTGTTCAACGACTCCTGGCTCTCAGCTAGAGTTCCGAAGGTCTGGAAAGAGGGTATGATCAAGCCGGTATACAAACCGGGTAAACCCAAAGAAAAGCTATCCAGCTACAGACCGATCACGTTGACATCTGTAGTCGGTAAAATGCTTGAACGGATAATTTACGACAGGCTAATGTATTGGTTGACGTCAAATAATGCCTTGTCCTCCATTCAGGCAGGTTTCAGAAGGGGTAGGAATACTTGCGAGCAAATCTCACTGCTGGTCAACGCGCTTCATGGTGCGAGAAAAGGTGGCAAGAGTTCGATACTGCTCTCTTTCGACTTCACTGAGGCATTTGATAGGATAAATCATGTTAAACTGATTGCTAAAATGGTGGCGATGGGGATTCCTTCACCATTCATCGGATGGGTCGCTAACTTTCTGACGCGAAGGAAGGCAAAGGTTAGTGTCAATGGCAATCTGAGCGCATACAGAACTGTGACGAAAGGTGTTCCGCAAGGGTCGATTGTTGGGCCTCTCCTTTATCCGATATATGTCGACGACCTGGCTAAGAAACTTGAGAAGACTGGATGTGTTTCAGCACTCTACGCAGACGACACAGCTTGTGTGGTTTCGAATAAGGATTTTAAAGTAACTTACCGGATGGCGCAATTAGTCCTTGGGTTAGTAGATCGTTGGTGCAAAGATAATGACATGGCACTGTCGGTTTCGAAGACCTGCGGGATGCCGGTGGACTGTCCTAGGAATATGTATTGGAGGCTGGGATTCCCCAGAACGTCAGGAGAGAACTTCTTTCGGATCAGTAGGGAGGAACTGGCTGGGATGATTCGGTCAAATGAAGAAGGTAGGCCATTACTTGGAAACGGGGCGATGATCCTCAAGCTGGGTGATACGGAGGTTACGAAGGCAAGTGAACTTCTTGAACTGATGCCAGTGGGTCCGGATCCGACCTGGGTGAAGTTGCTGACTGCCGTACTCATGCCGATGGTGGATAGTGTTAAGTACTTGGGTGTACATATTGACGATGACCTTACATATGGTACACAAGTGGATAAACTACTGGATGAGACGAGGAAGGGACTTGTTCTGCTTCGAAAGTTAGAGCTATTCAACTTTGATTTCAAAACGCTGAACATGATCAAGAACTTATACATCCTCTCAAGGATTCTGTATGGGCTTGAGAGCTATGGACCTTTCCTGACAGATGAACAGCTTAAACCTATTGACCTGAATCTGAGGAAGATAGCTAGAAAGATCACCGGCTGCGGCTTCAACACAAGGTCCCTTCCGTTACTGTGGGAGGCGAACATACTCCCGATGAGACTGCAGATTGAGAAGCAAGCCAGGATTGCTCTATTCAGGTATCGGTCACTGGATTGGGTTCCTTCTACGAAGGGAATCGCTAGTGGAACTTGGAGTTCAACTTTACCGGCCGAGGACCGTAATATGGAGATCCAGGGGATTGTCATGCCTGACAGCATCGAGCCATGGATAGATGTTCCGAACCTGGAGATATCTTGCGGATATGGACATTCAAAGACCGGTGTTGCTGAAGTGGACAAGGCTAAGTTCGAGGAGTACTGCAGCGAACTTAGGCCGTGTACCTCGTCCATTTTTGTTGACGGATCCCACGACCCTGTCAACTACACGGCAGGCACAGCAGCAGTGCAGATCACGCCGTGTGAACGGACCATGGCATCGAGACTCGTTGCAACGGAAAGTAGTTATAAAGCTGAACAGGTAACTCTGAAGCTGTTAATAAGTGAATTTGGAAAAGCAACCTCTGTCTTGGGTCCCAGATCTGGAATCACGAGAGTCTTCAGTGATTCTAAATCCAATCTGGATGAGCTGCGTGGTGGAATTGCGGCTCAGAGGAAGCTGAACTCTCTCTCGATACTAGAAGGGATAAGAAAATTAGACTCATTCGTACACCTTCAATTCATCCCAGCTCACGTGGGAATTGAACCGCATGACAAGGCAGATGAACTGGCGAAAAAGATCTCAAAAGATGTTAAGAGCAAGCCGGTGTCAACGACTATGGACTTCTTCGCACATAAGTCAAGGATAGTGAGGGAAGCTAACAGAAAGCTGTTTGGTAGGATTATGGAGGGTTCAACAAGGGCGAAACCACCGATCAAACGGGTGATGCTTAGGCAATATCTTGATGCTACCGGAGGCCTGAGAGCGGCTCGATACCCCAAGGACATGCTGAGAGAATCAGAGATAAGGATAGCCAGGTTCAGAACGGGCTCTCACCCCCTGCTCAGGGTAAATGAACTACCGATAAAGTGCCCCTTCTGCAAAAGAACAGACTCTTCTGCCCGACATCTAATATTTGATTGCGAGGATGGTGACGTGGTCCGCATCAGAGAAGGAACAATTAGATCAAACATTCAGGAAGCGAGAATTTCCGAGACCAAACTGAATCTTTCAATAATGTTTGCGACGAGAAATCTTCACGCCCTAGCCGGCTATTTATGGCATTTGGAACAACGAACAGGCTTATCAAACTGTTAACTGATTGGTAGTTGCTAATTCATTAGTATCATTCTCCCTTATCACACTCCTTAATCATCTCCTAATTTCTCTGAGGACATCCGCAGAGCTTCATGGCTCGTAGGTAACCCAGTGGTCTTTGGCCACCGTCCCAGTACTGATCCTTCGCTTTATATTAACTGTGTCTTGAGATTCCTATCCGGGGAAGTCCTCCAACGGACTCAGGACAGTTGCGCTTGTTTTTACTTATTTACTTTATCAAAAAATAAGAAGGGCAAGAATGCTCAGAATGAAGAAAAATAAAGTGGAAAGACAGGGGGGATGTGACTAAATAAATAAATAAATAAAAAAAACTTTATTATTATTATTATTTATTTTTATTTATTATCTGGATGAGCTGCGTGGTGGAATTGCGGCTCAGAGGAAGCTGAACTCTCTCTCGATACTAGAAGGGATAAGAAAATTAGACTCATTCGTACACCTTCAATTCATCCCAGCTCACGTGGGAATTGAACCGCATGACAAGGCAGAGGAACTGGCGAAAAAGATCTCAAAAGATGTTAAGAGCAAGCCGGTGTCAACGACTATGGACTTCTTCGTACATAAGTCAAGGATAGCGAGGGAAGCTAACAGAAAGCTGTTTGGTCAGATTATGGAGGGTTCAACAAGGGCGAAACCACCGATCAAACGGGTGATGCTTAGGCAGTATCTTGATGCTACCGGAGGCCTGAGAGCGGCTCGATACCCCAAGGACATGCTGAGAGAATCAGAGATAAGGATAGCCAGGTTCAGAACGGGCTCTCACCCCCTGCTCAGGGTAAATGAACTACCGATAAAGTGCCCCTTCTGCAAAAGAACAGACTCTTCTGCCCGACATCTAATATTTGATTGCGAGGATGGTGACGTGGTCCGCATTAGAGAAGGAACAATTAGATCAAACATTCAGGAAGCGAGAATCTCCGAGACCAAACTAAATCTTTCAATAATGTTTGCGACGAGAAATCTTCATGCCCTAGCCGGCTACTTATGGCATTTGGAACAACGAACAGGCTTATCAAACTGTTAACTGATTGGTAGTTGCTAATTCATTAGTATCATTCTCCCTTATCACACTCCTTAATCATCTCCTAATTTCTCTGAGGACATCCGCAGAGCTTCATGGCTCGTAGGTAACCCAGTGGTCTTTGGCCACCGTCCCTGTACTGATCCTTCGCTTTATATTAACTGTGTCTTGAGATTCCTATCCGGGGAAGTCCTCCAACGGACTCAGGACAGTTGCGCTTGTTCTTACTTGTTTACTTTATCAAAGAATAAGAAGGGCAAGAATGCTCAGAATGAAGAAAAATAAAGTGGAAAGACAGGGGGGATGTGACTAAATAAATAATACCACCTCGTCAGAGGCGTTTTCGTGAACCTCGGATTTTTTTTACTCGAGCTAACGAATTTCGCAAACCCGACCACCCTCCCACCCCACAAAAAAAAAAAAAAAAATCGGCAGACCGTAGGTCTCACGTACGTTCGTGTGCGTGCTGCGAGTCTTGCGCTTCTGCATCTTCTAAGTCTTCGAAGTCGCAGAAGTCGCCCCCGATCGCCCCCTGACCCCCAGAATCGAACCCAAGCGAAGCAAACAAAAGACGGTTTCCACAACATCTCGGCAACTGCTGCACTAGAATTTCTCTTTCTTTTTTTATTTATTATTCTTTTATTTGTTTCTAGTTATTTTCTTTTATTATTATTCTGTACTTTCTGTACTTTCTGTACTTTCTGTACTTTATTGATTTCCTACCATTACCTGGTGAGAGTCGATTTTGTGCGGGTTTTCTGACAGACATAAAACTATAATGAGCAGTTGTAAGGAGCTGCTTTTGGATGTGATGCGGCTAGTACAAGAAGTGGAGAAAGGACTAGCAGGAGAAGAAAAGAGAAGGAGGGTTTTGACTCTCACGATGAGAGTGCTGGAGCAGCTGACGGAGGACTCCGGAGAGAAACAAGGAGAGTCGTCAAAGAGAAAGACGACAGAGCAAGAGAGGAAGGGGAAGGAGTCCGGGGGACAACGACAGGAAGCGGCGAGCACGGTGAGGGATGGAAATGATGGAGGCCCGACACCAACTACCAACAACAAGAAACCCACTCTGCCAGAGTGGTACATTCACGCAGCGTGGGCTAAAGCAACACCTACGCTTAAATTCTCAGAAGCAATCGATGCCTCCAAAAACAACGCGGACGGACTCGTGCTCATCAGCTCAAAGGCTGATTATGAAGCACTGAAGCAAACACGAACGAAGGGCGACTGGACTGCCATCTCAAAGTCTAAACTGTTTAAAACAACAGTCCCAGTCGCACTTCCAGTCGTAAAGAAGTGCGGAACCTGCGTCATTCGTAGGGTATTTGTCACCCCGATTTGTGGCAAAGATTTCACTGCCGCAAGAGAAGACGCCATCGAGCCACCACAGCCAGACCCAGTTCTATTCGTACAAGACTGGAGTAAATCAGCAGAGAGCACTCTCACCACTAAGGTGAGAGAATTAATTAAAAAGTGGGAGCTGAAGACATCGCCCTTCGGATTTAAAAAATGCGATATGCACACATCTATGGCGATCCGTGTGCCAAACTTCAGAATTTCTGAAATTCTGGAATACAACAACAGCGACACCTCCAGTGAGAAGAGAGATCTATTCATCAGAAACCCATCTTGGTCTAATGGCCAAGACTCTTGGAACACAGTTCAGTTCGTTAAGGACTTGGGCTTCAAAGCGGTGCTGGGCAAACTTTCAGTTCTTTCAGCAATCAAAGGTAGCTTCTACATCACGAAGTTCCGAGAGTGCTTTGGGCTGAAAGTTCAACCCGGGTTTACTCAAAAAGTGAGAGAATCACTCGGGGATTCTCTGAAACCCGCACTGCCGACTGGTCAGCGTTTTATAATTAAATCACTGGCTATTAAGAAGTTCACGACGCAACAGATCAGCGATCACCTGTTGCACGCATACAAGTGGAGTCACACAATTGTGGCTAGTTTTCATAAGGGAGGCAACAAAACGTTAATTGCAATCTCTGAATCGGTTCCATCACCAAGCTTCGTCGACATGGGTAAAGATGCGTACCTTGTAATCAACATGGAAACTAAAAGAGAAAAGCCGGTCAAATTGGGGCCGACCTTCAACCCGGGCAAGGGTCCAGTTATATCTGGTGATCTGAAGCGACACTGTGCTGAAGAACCAACCGATACTACTGAAACGACTGATGTGGAAATGGATAATTCAAACTGACTTGACAAACGAACACCGTCAACTTCAAATTCTAAAAATGACGCACATCATAGTAAAGTTCTGGTGAAGCCGACTACTGTAACAGCACCGACTATCTCTCAAACTGAAAAAGAACTGACCCGAAGTTTATTACTGCTGGCAGGCGACGTTGAACGCAACCCTGGACCTGAAAATTCGTTACTCTCAGTGTTGAGCTGGAACTGTAGATCGATAAGTCAGAAGGGGTCTTATATTCAAAGACTCCTTTCTCACTACTCGCCGGATGTACTGTGCTTACAGGAAACCTGGTCGAAGGAACACATTTCGCACCCTGGCTATTATACATATAGGAAGGACAGAAATACAAAAGGTGGTGGCATTATAATAATGGCAAAGAGATGCTTCTCACAAGGAATCAGTGATGAAGAATTGTTTTCGAGAACAAGCGGTATCGAAGCTATGATGCTGAATGTTGGTGGTGTCAATGTTATTAACGTTTACGCTCCCCCTGGGTGTATCATTAGAGAAGATGATCTTCCGATCACAACGAAGTCTATTATTGCGGGCGACTTCAACGCACACAACCTCGTCTGGTCTACCAGGACAACCAAATCTGGTAAAGAATTATTTAATTGGGCGGATCGCAATGACGTTCTCGTAGCAAACAGACCTGGTCAAATAACTCGGCCCAAACACGACATTCCTGGTGGTGGTACCTCACCTGACGTTATATTCTTTAAAGGATCAATTGTATTAGAAGAATTTTCAATCATAAATGAAGACAGTAAACATAACTCGGATCATCGACCTCTACTCGCTATCTTCGACACAATGGCTCACCTCTCTCAAGCAACAGTTGGAGCAAGGAAACGAACTGTCTGGGATTTCAAATCTACAAACTGGAGTGCTTTCAGACAGCAACTTGATAGAAGAATTGATAGGGCTAAGTTCTCGGATGATGCCACTGGTAATGTTGGATTATTAAATAACATAATACATGAAGTAGCTGCGAGGAACGTGCGGAGGAGAATCTTATTTAAGGGCAAGCGCCGACGTAAGTGGAAGATCTCTTCACCGGAATCTCTAAAATCAAAAGGCAGTCACCTGAAAGACCAACTGAGGAAGGGGAACAACTTTAACTTCGCCTTCAAGAAGATTAAAGAACTCCAACAGGACGCTGGTAAGGACATCAGCGTATCAAATATATCTGAGAACGATTTACCTGCAGCATTTCTGGACCTCTTTGTGGCCGATGGGGATGCTGCTAAACTCGAAGCCCCTTCATTGGAGAAAGAAGACTTGGAATTGGACATCTGTTGTGACTTCACAGATACCGAGATATCAGCAGCAATTAAAAACCTGAAGCCTCGCAAAGCAGCAGGCCCTGACGGTATTCACAACGAAATGCTTAAGAACTTATCTCAGAAGGCAGTTGACTGTTTATTAAAGGTGATCAATTCTTCGTGGAGATCCTCCAATGTTCCATATCTTTGGAAACAGGGGTTAATCAAACCGATGTTCAAGTCGGGCAAACCGCGGAACGATATTAAAAGCTACAGACCAATCACACTCACTTCGGTTGTTGGCAAACTGGCTGAGAGGTTGGTGTACGACAGGCTCATGCATTGGCTTACCGAAAACTCAGCACTCAGTCCGATTCAAGCTGGCTTCAGACGGGGCAGAAATACCTGCGAACAAATCACAATTCTGGTGGACGCCATGGTAAACAACCACACGAAGGGGAGGAGGTCAGTCTTCTTGTCATTCGATTTCACAGCAGCCTTCGATAGGATTAACCATCGAATTTTACTTTCAAAACTACAAAGAATGGGCATCCCAACCTTCATCGTTCGATGGATAACGGACTTTCTCACCAATAGGAAGGTCAGAGTTGATGCAAATGGACATTTCAGTAAGTTTCGTACGCTGTCAAAAGGAGTGCCTCAAGGATCAATCTTAGGCCCACTACTCTATTTAATATATGTTGACGATCTGTGTAAGATTCTCTCACAAGAGAAGGAAACGACTTTGACCGCACTGTATGCAGACGACACCGCTTGTGCAGTATTTGGCTCGACCATGGACGAAGCAATCTCAAACGCTCAACGAATACTTGACATCGTTGACAAGTGGTGCCGTGATAATGACATGGCACTTTCAGTCTCCAAGACTTGCGCTCTGAAAATGGATATTCAATCGAAAGAAGTAACCCTGACTGATACTAGCGACCGCGAACTCTTATTCTCAAAATCACTGGAAGTACGTTCGTTAGATATTGACTATTTTGATCTAGACAGCGTGATCAACACGACGACGACAAGGCCCACTTTACTGAGTGGTGAAACGATCCTCGAAGTAGAGGGGAAACCCATCAGGACTCAACAAGAATTAGAAGATTTACTGATGTTGAACATCCACGACGAGATGAATGTCAAAGCGAAAATTAAAATTGCCTTCCTACTGCCGATCACGGACTCAGTGAAATATCTGGGTGTTTACATTGATAACAGGCTCAGGTTTGATAAACAGTTAGAGAAAATACACGACGAACTGAAGAAAGGGATCTCCCTTCTGCAGTGCCTCCAGCCATATGAATTGGACTACAAGACCCTAAAGATGGTTAAAAACTTGTACGTGACAGCGAGGATTTCCTATGCACTGGACAGCTTTGGTTGGTTGCTCAACCAGCATAAAACGGATGCTATCGACTTCGAGATGAGAAAAATAGCGAGACTCGTAACAGGATGCAGCAGATGTACTCCGAGGGAGTTGCTCCTTTGGGAAGCCGACATCTTACCGTTTAAAAGACAAATCGAAAAGCAGACTAAAATTGCCTATTTCAGGTACAAAGCCATGACCTGGGTGCCGGACACCAACTCACTCGCATCGCCTCGAAGCTTCTGGGGTGGCCTCATTCCCCGTTCTGAAGGTCAACTAGAAAGTGTGGGGATCGTTCAACCTGACTCTATCAAACCTTGGATTGCTTCGGACAATGTTCAAATCAGCAACAGCTGCGGTTTTACAAAATCCCCTGATCCCGCAGTGGACAGGGAGAAATTCCTTACCTACAACGCGACACTTCCTCCGGTGGACATGGTGATCAACTGTGACGGTTCATACTCTTCGAATGCGTCAGGCGCGGCTCTCATTGCTAGGTCACGAGACGGAAAGAAACGTGCTCATGCGACCAGATTAGTGCGTGCGGATTGCAGCTACAGAACTGAGCAACATGCCTTGAAAAATGCGGCAAACTACTTAAACTGGAAGGTACAGAAAGACGGGCTAACTAAGTCAGTCAGAATCTATACCGACTCAAAATCATTGTTGGACGAGTTGAAGGGTGGCAGGTGTAAACAGAGAAACACCAGATCCCTCGGCATCCTCGAGAACCTACGGAACTGCGGTATGAAAGTACATCTTCAATTCATCCCTTCTCACATGGGGATAGAAGCACACGACGAAGTTGATGAGCTTGCTAAGAAATCGGCTCACAACAGATACCTCTCTCAAATCCCAATCCGAGGATCCTTCTTCTATCACAAATCCCGAGTGAGGAGGGGGATCACGAAGGACATTTGGAACAGAATTGGTTACACTTGCTATAAAAACACCGTCAAAGGTGCCGCGATAAAATATCCTCCCGACATGAAAAGGAGCGATGAAATCAGAATTGCGAATTTTAGAACGGGGTGTCATCCACTGATGCAAAACTGGCGGAAAGCCATCATATGTCCATTCTGCCATAGCGCTCCATCCAACCAACTCCACCTACTCGTAGGCTGTCCATCACAGAAACTCGATGCAGCCAGATATGAAATCCTTGGCTTTTCTACATTGACAGGCAAATGGGACCGATCAAGTGATCTAATCCTCATCAACGGCATTCCTGCCAGTCTTGGCTCAATCTTTGCCACCAGCTGGCTTCCTTCGGTAGCGATGTTGATCAGGTGGATGGAACAAGCATCCAACCTGAGACTTTGGAATTGTGTAGGTGACACGTAGTCGCCATTTAAGTGTTTTATCAATATTTAGTACTTTCATCATTATCAATCATCTCCTGGTTGGGTAACTGCACATCACCTTCGGTGTTGTCTCAGTGTCTCTTCCAACACTCCTGTCTCCTTCTTCTCCTATTCTCCTTATAAATTTCTCTTGAGGGCAGGCCTTCGGGCTGTTCAAGTGGTCTTTGACCACCGCTCTAGTTATATGCTCGACTCTTTGTTTTCCTTATCGATGGTAGGAATGGTAACCGAATTAGCTTCGTGTGTCCAATTTCAAGGACGCGTGACCATTTATTTTTCCGTTGCCGCTCTTCTTACGTCCTCAGGCGGAGCCTACCTATGTTTCCCGTGTTTTCCAATTTGTCAGACTTAAACCAAAAGAAAGTATAAAAGAAAGACAAAACAAAGAAGTGAAAAGAACAAAAACAAAGAGTCTGGAAGCACAGACGAGTGTAACCAAAAAAAAAAAAAAAAAAAAAAAAAAAAAAAAAAAAATATTATGTCGACATGGTAATCAACTGCGATGGCTCCTACTCTGCTTCCGGCGCGGCCGGAGCGGCTCATATTGCCAAGTCACGTAGCGGCCTTCGATCTGCTTACGCGTCTAGGCTTTATCAAGCTGACTGCAGCTACAGGGCTGAACAACATGCTCTGAAGAACGCGGCTAGACATCTGAGAACAGTGTTTAGCAAAGATCCTTCAATGAGATCTGTAAGGCTATTCACGGACTCAAAATCCCTTCTGGATGAACTGCTGGGTGGAAGGTGCAGACAGAGGAATACTGAGTCCCTCAAGATACTAGAATACCTGCGCATGTGTGAAATGAAAGTGCATTTGCAATTCATCCCCTCGCACATTGGAATCGAGTTTCACGATGAAGTTGACGCGCTTGCAAAGGAAGCAGCGCACAACAAGAACATCCGACCTGTGCTAGTCAAAGGCACTTACTTCTCGCGATCATCACATGTTAAGCGCTGCATCAAAAAGGATCTGCTTAACGTGAGTGGTTACACCTGCTACAAACACCTCATCGGAGGCCGTTCCGTTAAATACCCCCCTGGGATGGAAAGAGCCGACGAGATACGGATAGCGAACTTCCGGACAGGATGTCACCCGCTAATTCAGAACTGGCGCAAGAAAATCGACTGCCCATTTTGTGGCGAACCGTCCTCACAGGTTCACCTGCTGCAGGGATGTCAATCTCCCAAACTCGACTCTGCCAGGTTCAAAATCCTGGGCTTCTCAACACTGACCGGCAAGTGGGATCGCGATCGAGAACTTATTATTGCCAACGAAATTCCTAACCTTGAAGCTCTCTTCACTCTGGCGTGGCTTCCATCACTCGCGTTGATCATAAGGTGGATGGAACAAACATCTAACCTTAGACTTTGGAAGTAAAGTAGGTGACATGTAGTCGCCAATATCAATTTGTTATTATTTTTAGTATTTTCATCATTATCAATCATCTCCTGGTTGGGTAACTGCACATCACCTTCGGTGTTGTCTCAGTGTCCCTTCCAATACTCCTTTCTCCTTCTTCTCCTATTCTCCTTATTAATTTCTCTTGAGGGCAGGCCTTCGGGCTGTTCAAGTGGTCTTTGACCACCGCTCTAGTTATATGCTCGATTCTTTGTTTTCCTTATCGATGGTAGGAATGGTAACCGAATTAGCTTCATGTGTCCAATTTCAAGGACGCGTGACCATTTATTTTTCCGTTGCCGCTCTTCTTACGTCCTCAGGCGGAGCCTACCTATGTTTCCCGTGTTTTCCAATTTGTCAGACTTAAACCAAAAGAAAGTAAATAAGAAAGACAAAACAAAGAAGTGAAAAGAACAAAAACAAAGAGTCTGGAAGCACAAACGAGTGTAACCAAAAAAAAAAAAAAAATTATTATTTCCGGGGTAAGTACAGCGCAGTGGTATAACTCTCGCCCCGGAGCTGGGTGATCGCTGGTTCGATCCCCTGCCACTGCAATAACCCATCGCGTCCGTACACGCAATTAGTTCAAATCCCGCACCCGAAGGGCGTCCAGGGTAGGCACCTGGTTGACTCTCCTACGTTAAGACTGGAGGGAAGGGAAAATGGAAGGATTTCCATAAAGAAGCCAAGAACACAAAAAAAAAAAAAAAAAAAAAAAAAAAAAAAAAAAATATTTCCAACGATTCTAAAGCTACAGTTTCTGTACTTTATTGTAAAAAAAACGGAGGGAGTCAGCCCACGTAAGTGGTACGCAGTGGCGAGGGGCAGGGCGGTAGGCCTGTTCCAATGCTGGAACGAGGCGAACTCGATGGTGTCAGGCTACGCGGCGGCGAGACACAAGAGTTTCGCAAGCAAGGGGGAGGCGGAGGGATACCTCCGAACCCACCTGCTGGGGGAGGTGGTTGGCGAAGTAGGGACGAGGTACACCTTGGTGTACGCATGCGAGGAAGACCCGGTAACGGGCCGTCTGGGGGCGGCGGCGAGCTGGTTGGACACACACCGTTTCGAGGTGTTGGGCACATGGTCAGCTGGCCTGCCAGCG
The DNA here is from genome assembly GCA_964019425.1 of Flectonema sp. DT1601. Classification (NCBI taxonomy): domain Eukaryota; phylum Euglenozoa; class Diplonemea; order Diplonemida; family Diplonemidae; genus Flectonema; species Flectonema sp. DT1601. The sequence goes on along the minus strand of OZ025852.1, from coordinate 15,652 downwards.
GGAGACACACACTGGGGGCGATACTTCGCAGCCCTGGTGGGGCTGGTAGCGGCCAAGGCGTGTGGAGGCCTCGTCCCAGCGGAGGCATCCCTGCTGCTGCGAGGAAGCACGACACACTGGTCGACGGACCAGAGAGAGGTGCTGGAGGAGGCGGAGTTGATGGGGAGGCGTACGACGCTGGTGGAGATGCCAGAGAGGATGAGAACACACGCGACGGAGGAGGCTGAAAAAGCGGCGAAGGAGGGCTCGACCTCAGTGACGGAAGCCGTGATGAAGGTTTTCACAGAGGGGGCAAAGAACTGCCTGGGACACGGGACACAGACGGGTCCCTTCACGGTGCGGTGGGAGGGAAGACAACTGCGTCTGGAACCCCAGTACACAGAAGAGGGGACGGGATCGTCAGGCGGCCGAGAGTCGGTGGAAGGAGAAGACGCGAGGGTAGAGGGCCGAGACGAGCAGAGCCCGGTCCCAACCCCGAAGGGGGCCGTGCAAAGGGTAGAGGCGGGAGTCCTGGAGTTGAGCTCGGAAGGGTCGGAGGGAGATGACGATAGATCATCCTCCCCAGCGACAGGGCAGGACGAAGGGAACGGTTCCATGTCGGGAGGCTCCTTGGGGAGTCCAGGGACGTCGGACATGGAAGCGGAAGAACGGACGGACGAAAGGGACCAGTCAGTAGACCCGTCGGCAGCAGAGACCTCAGGCGAAAACCATCACCTGGCCGAGGACCTGCAAGCCGAGAAGGGGGACGAGCTGGACGAGACGTCCCACCACTCAGGAGAGCCACCGTCGTCAGACGGCATGGACGGAGTGGAGGGGTTGGAGGACCTGGAAGACGCACAGTCGGAGATGGAAGTCGACGGAGAAAATGTGACGGAAGGGTCAGTAGTCCAGTACGTCGAGGAGACGTCAGAGGACGTGGTCCAGGTGGCAGAGTCGGACACAGAGGAGGAGGGATCGTCAGACTCCCAAATGACCATGACGGTCGATGAACAGGAATGGGAAGAGGGAGCGGCGCCCGAGGGGAACGCAGGTCAGATGGCCTGGATGCTGGGACTACACCCAGAAGGGGGGAACGCGGAAACACGACGGGAGGGCCAATCGGAGCCCCTTTCAAAGCTGGTGAACTCAGGCGAAACAAAACCAATGGCCGAGAGATCCAGTTTGGGGGCGAAGATGGGACCACGCGCAGTGGGTAGTGACGGGAGCGGGGAAGACGCAGAGAGATCGCCGGGCACGGTGTCGACACCGAGCACGAGAGGGAGGACGAAGTACAGAAAGGGAATGGAGGAGGAGAGGGAGGAGTGTGTGTCGCCGAAGACAAATACGGGAAGGGGACGCACGAGAGGCCGGAAGGCAAAGACGGGGGCAAAGGGGGCCGGAAAGGAGGACCCAAGTCCGCAGGTGTTGCAGGCGGAAATGGGAGAGTCCACCCCGAGCTCAGGTGAACGGCAGGCGAGGAGGAGGTACAGGAAGGGAGAAGAGAGGGAGAGGATAGAGGTTCTCTCCCCAGACCCGAGCAGGAAAGCGAAGAGGAAGAGACGCAAGCAGAAGGAACCGGAGCCAGTGGAGGGCACCACGAGGGAACAGGCGCCGCAGAGTTACAACAGGAAACCCACACTGCGTCGGGTAGGTAAGGGAGACTCACCCGACACAATGGGGTACGCACACGGGCCCCCGGGCTCCCTGACCTCGTTCACGGACGCGGGCGTACGCCCGGAGCCGGCGGAGCGAGACGGACAAGGTGTGGCAGGAGTAGAGTTGGTCACAAGGTCGTCGTCACAGAGTGAGAAAAGCACCCAAGGAGAGATGAGGGAGAGAGAAGGGGATCCAACGCGAAGGGTCCTGGACTTCTCGTCGAAAGGGGGAAGGCGCTAGGGACTCCACGAAGGAGGTCTCAAGAGTCGAGGAAAAGACAGAGCCAAGACCCCAGAGCCAACCCAAAACACATGGTAGAGGACGAGGGAGAACAAGAGCGGGAGCGAGGTTAGAAACGTGACCAAAGCCCCCGCGAAGCAGGAGACACAACCTGCAACCAGACCCCCCCAAAAAAAAAAAAAACCCCGGTCAACGAGGAAAACTCGGACCAAAACATGCTTTTCACCCCCCCCCAGGAAACACCGACCAGTGGAGCCAAAGGCCGCACACATATTATAAAAATCAAAGGCCGCCCCCCAACCCAAGAAAAGGATGAAAAACCTTCAAGCGAAAAAACTTGACGTCCGTACGCCCCAGAGATCAAAGGACGGACGACTCACACCCCCTTCTTTCGCCCCATTTTATTTACTGGTACAGCGACAAATGTAAAGCTGGGTAGACGACGAATTATTTTTTGTGCACAGAGACAAGGGATCCATGAGAACAAAGGATCAAGAGAAGAAGTGCACATTCCCCCTTCCCAAACCCAGAAACATGAGAACTCATTAAATTGAAGGGTCATGTCTTTTCAAGTCGAAAAATGCTTAAATGCTGAAGAAGACTGTCGTCCCCAGCTCGCGGGTTTTCCCTGTCGCTGTATGTCGAGACAACGATCAGAGTCAGTAGAAAGATTGTACTAATTAACAGTATAATGAAAAAGGACAAGGAGAGTAGTTTCCATTTTATCTTCCCGAAAAAAAAAAAAAAAAAAAAAAAAAAAAAAAAAAAAATTAAAATGGCTGGAAAGAAAGCAATGCGTCCGCAAGATAGAAGGGCAGCGGAAAGGAGAGAAAGAGAAAGGAAAGAGGCGAAGATGATGAGGGAACAAGCCAGAAATGAGATCCGGGAAGAAGAAGTGGGGTCTCAGCAGGAGATAGAGTCCCAGCAACAGGAGGAAATGGAGATGGACTCTCCAGAAGTGCCAGAAGGAATCTCAGTAGAAGTGATTGCAGTAGGACCTCCAGCAGCATTTCAAGCAAGCCCTCAAAACAAGGAGGCAATTCAAACGAAAACAAGCCCTCAAAACAAAGAGGCAATTCAAATAAGCCCTCAAAACATAGAGGCACAAGGAAGCGTATTTTTAAAAACGAAACAAAGCCCTCCGTCAAATGAGGCACCCCAATCAAGCCCTCAAATCAAAGAGGCACAAAGAAGATCAACGGTGATTATGAATGGACCACCACCGAAACTCAACAAGGAGCATTTTAATTGCAAAATACTCCAGCCAACTGATGACCTCAACAGCAAGACCAACGGAATTATACTCTCATTGGCTCAACAAGGAAGAAGCCTGGACGAACAATACTTCGAAAAGGCCAGCAAAACGAAGCAACTGACGATGGTGTTCACACGGCCACCTCCAAAACGTGCCCTACAACACGCAACTGACTGCAGTCAGATACAAACGCCGGTCCAATTTGATGGGCAATTAAGAATAAGAAGCTGGTGGTTCGTTGCTCTGTCTGGCACGATCCACCGGCCAACTCTAACGATCGCCAAGAAGATCAACCCGCCTGTGACCCACGAATTAATTGCGTGGATAACAACTAAAGAGTTGACCAAGTCACAGGTCCAAAACCCAGCAGCTGTAACAGCAATTGTCAAAGCTGTTGTGGCACAACACGGAAGAGTCGATCAACGCTCCTACAGATACGTTGGCAAAGACTTCGCAGAACTCACTGTTCTCCCTAACGACGTGGAAGCAGCTGTCGCACTTTTAAAAAACTCCGGTATAGGAAATGTTTATTTCCGGATCAAATCAGTGGCGGGACAGACACCCACTCAGTACACTACAGTGTGGCTGGACCGCAAGACAACAAACGAAGAGGCAGTTGGCATACTTAAAGCCCAACATGACCTCTGCCATGGACTCACCATCATACATGGCAAGATTGGATTGAGGGTAGTTTACACGAAGGATGTTGACAAGGTGAGAAAGGGTGCTGGAAAATATGCATCCACAGTGTTTGGCGAAGGGCTTCACCGTCTCAGTGGAGCACCATACAGCTGGGGCAACAGACTCCGGAACATCCTACTGGAGATAGGACTGAAGTCGAAGTTTATCAGGATGGATAGAGGTGACTTTATCATCGCACTGGACAAGAAACCAGAATCAAGGTTTGTACAGTGTGGTGATATTGTCATCCTCATTGAAAAGTTAGAAACAGAGGTGAAGGCGAAGGAAACAACGAAACCCGTTGTAGTTAAGTACCGTGAGGCTAGAACATCGTACGCAGCCGCGGTCAAGAGGTCACTCCCGACAACGAAGAAACCAACGGCCGAAGTTCAGGTTGTGGAAAACAACGTCAACAGCCTGAGAGAGAAAACGAACGAGACTATCGAACGTCTCCAGAAAGAAGTGAAAGACATGCAAGTTCAACTTGATGAAGGCATGGCACAGATAACCGGGATTGTAGAAACCCTGGTGCAAACTACGAAAAAGAACGAAGCAGCCAACAACAACATGGCGACAGCCATCACTTCGTTGATAGAAGCTGTCAAGAGGATTGAGAACAATCTTGGTATGAACAAGATTACTACAAGTGCGACCAACAGGAACAACACTGGCCAATCATGATTGTGATTTGGTCAAATAACATTCGCTCAGTTCTGAAACCAGAAGATTACTTTCGATTGAACTGGGCACTGAAAGAAGAAAAGCCTGAAGTAGTACTACTGCAAGAAACGTGGTTATCTAAAGAAAAACACTTCGCTATTGAAGGGTATGCAATCCACAGGCGAGACAGCACCATCAAGTCAGGTCATCGAGGACTCGTCACTCTGGTCAGAAATGATTTAAATAAGATAATATTAAAACACCCCGACATCTCACATGACCAAACTGAGATATTAACAGTAGTACTTCAATCTAATCCGCCATTGACAATTCACAATGTTTACCACCCGCCTGAAATCAAGGCAACAACCTGGAAGTTTATATCAGAGCCCGGCACATTGATTGCGGGTGACATTAATGGACACCATTCAACTTGGTCAAATGGAAATACGAACATTACTGGTAACAGCTTCTACGATTGGTCACTAGAAGCAGCAATTCAAATTCTAAACAAACCTCAACAACACACAAGACCACAGAGCTCAGCCTCTCCGGATGTAATTGCATTAGATATTTCTTTGGATGCACAAATCGAACTCATGAAGGGATGGGGCAGCGATCACCTGCCACTCAAACTGACAATCGAAGATATCAAAACAGATGAATATTCAAAAGAGAGTTCTGGGACATGGAAATGGAAGTGGCATTGTGCCGATTGGAATTATTATAAAATATTGTTGGAAAGGGCAGCGCCCAAATTAGAAAGAATTAAGAATGTGCAGAAACTTGCTAATAGGATCAACAACGAGATTCTGAGAGCAGCGAGAAGGGCCATCCCAGGCTACAACAAGAAGTCAAGTAGTACCTTCGCTGTGAGGGATCCAGAATTGGAAGATTTAATGGCAGAGACTGACCCTGATAAGACAGACTCAGAAGCAATTGAAAGAGGTATCAACATGATCAAACAGAAGATCATTGAGTGCGACATGACTGGAATGGACTACCGATGGGCCTTTAGAAAAGTTAAACAACTGGAAGGTAGAATGATGGACCATTCAATTACTAAGATTGTCGACGGTGAGAAGGAATTAACCGACCCGCGGGAGATGGCAGATGTCTTCACCAAAACATACGCAGACCAATTCAAATTCGAAGACGGTGAACCAACCTTACAAGGAATACCTGATGATAACTCGGTGGAATTTGGAATGCCTGAACTGGAACGACAAATTTCAAAAACAAAAGAGAAGAAGGCACCTGGACCTGACCACATCTGGAACTCGATGTTAAAACAACTTCCAAAAGCTTTCCTCGAGCAACTACTAAGACTATTCAACCTCTCATGGCAACGATCAGCAGTACCCAGGTGCTGGAAAAGTGGAATGGTAATACCCATACTGAAACCTGATAAAGACAAGAAACAAGTCTTATCGTACAGACCGATAGCACTAACCTCGACCGTCTCGAAACTCTTTGAAAGAATGGTCGTAGAACGGATGCACCACCTGTTGAAAGACAGAATAAATCCGAGGCAAGCAGCCTACAAACGAGGACGGGATTCCATTGAAAATCTCTGTATAGTTACAGACAAACTCAAAAGTGCCAAGGCAATGGGGGAAGAAGCGATATTAATCACCTTCGACCTACAAAAAGCCTTCGATGCAGTTCAACCGGTAACTCTTCTAAATAAGATGTCCAAAATAGGACTACCAACGAAATATCTACGGTGGGTTCAAAACTACTTGACTAGTAGGAAGATTTCAACAAGGGTGAATGGAGTGAAGGGAGCATTCCGGAACATTCGAGTAGGAGTACCACAAGGAAGCGTGCTGGGACCCCAGTTATTCTCTATCTTCATAAACGATTTGATAGATAAACTAGAGATGTACGAACCGACTGTCTTTGCAGATGATGCTGGAATAGTAATAACCGCGGGCACTGTCAGCTGTTTAGAAAACAAGGTTAACAACGCAGTCAAAATATTTGAAAGGTGGGCACTTGACTCACACATCAAAATCAATAAGAACCCTGGCAAGACGGAATACATTCACGTGAGGCCAAGTGGAACACATGACAAGTCCCCAGTAGTAGTATACTCTGAAGAACACACATTTAAATATGTGGTGGCCACGGCAGAACAAATGAGTAACCTTGTGAAGGATGATAACTCAACAACTGTAGTTTCAAAAGAAGAATTCGCCATCACTCACCTGTATGTCGTTCCAAAACATAAGATCAAAGTCAAGCTACCGAACAAACCGGAGGTACTGAAAACAATGAAGATGAGCGCCAGCTTCTCACAACTGAAGAAAGTCCACAACAAGGCAGAAATAGATAAGATGCTGGAAAGAGTGGGGCCCGGATTACACGGATTTGCCTATGCGGTTGGACGAAAAGTTCACAAGACGAATACCGTGCGGTACCTGGGTGTACATTATGACGAGAAGTTAACCTTTAAGTCGCAAATTCAAAAGATGATGACAGCTGCTTCCAAGGGTCTAGGCTTGTTGGTTAGACTCACTAGGATAGGCTGCAGAAAGAGGACACTCATCAGTATACTGGTGACGGTGGTGTTAGCAAGGGTGCTTTATGGTGTTGAAAGCTTTGCTTGGATGCTACCAAAAGAGTGCTTCGAACAACTGGAATTACTGGTAAACAGGGCAGTGAGGCTGGTAACTGGATGTCTGCGGAGCACCAAACTACAGAGACTTTACAAAGAAGCCGACACGCCAAGACTGAAGGAACACATCCAGTATAAGATGTGTAGAACCTATGAACGTTTCAAATTAAGTCCGTTCCTACCGACTCGCAAGCTGACGAGAACAGGGAGTTCAGAATTATTTCAAAAATCAAAATGGGGATGGAATGTCTGGATAGACTATGTCTCTGGTATCCCTGGCCTTGACAATTACCGGGGCATTACCAACCTGGAAGTGAACCCAGAACACTACACTCTCCCTCCATGGGAAAGTACTAGTGCGATGAGATTCACATATTCAAGTAACAAGGAAGAGGCTGAACAGCGAGAAACTGAACTACCAGCCCACGAGATGAAAGTCTACACTGACGGGTCGATAAGACACAAACCCAACACGTACATGACAGACGCGGCTGCCGCTGTGGTCATGGTTAACGAAAGCAAGATGCGTCTACTTGGATATAAAATACCAGTAGCGGGTTCCTCTTATAGGACCGAGCAGATTGCAGTGAAACTGGCGTTGGAAAATTTAGTTCAGGTGGCGGAGGATGAACATGAATCTCTAACAACAACGACGCACCTGTTGACTGATTCGATGTCAGTCATGCAGGCATTGGAACAAGGGCCATATAAACAAAGGTCCCCAATGAACAAAAAGATCTGGAAGTTGGCAATGAAACTGGAGAAGAAGGGAATCCAAGTCAACATGCAGTATGTACCGGCACACAGAAACGTGCGGTACAACGAAGTAGCGGACCAACTGGCGAAATTCGCTGCAGGCCTGAAGGAAGATCCACCTCACGAAGATGTTATTATTAAACAACTGCCCACTCAACTTGACATGGGAACATTGATGACGTTTCACAAGCGGAGAAAACGGGAGAACTGGATCGGACCGGGAGAGGTAAGACACCCTCCGTACATCGAAGCTCTAACACGACCAGAGGAAGTACTGATGTCACGCTTTAGAGTGGGACATTGTAGATCTCTGATAATCAAAGGACTGAACGAGCTGTGCTTTTTCTGTAAACTTGGAAAGGCGACAGCACATCATGTATTATTTATATGCGAACATTGGTGTATAGAAACCTTGAGAGAAAAATACATCAGTCACATGATGAATGACAAGGGAGAGGAAGCATGCCAACTGGAGGACTGCTACTTACCTGCGAATCAACAGCAGATGACTGGTTTTGTCACAACCTTAGACAGACTGGCACAACTATTAGGACGGTAGTATTATTAAAACATCGACATTTCGAATATCAACATTGAAGGCATCATTGCAACACATCTGAAGTCGTCCAAGTGGACAATTAATTATGTAGTATTAGTTTTAAGTTATCAAAACAAAGAAAGGAGATACGAAGCCTACGGGATTCCCACCCCCAACCCCCAAAACAAAGAAAGTAAGAAAGAAAGAAAGAAAAAGAACAGCCGCGCCTAACAGCGCAAACAGCATCACAGACTCACGGGTCGTGGTGCACTCAAAAAAAAAAAAAAAAAAAATATTTATTTATTTAGAATTTTATTATTAAACTCCAACCTTTTATTGTAATTATCGTTTTATTTATACTCACTCTTAAAGTATCCTGAATTGGAGTGATTATATTTTAATCATCTGCCTGCTCCTCTACGTTCTGTTAGCATTGAGCATAGAAGAATCTGTATAGAATCTGTCATCTTTTCTTGTTTCTTTTTATTTCTCTCTACTTAGACATTCCTGTAGGTTACGCAACCTGGTTAGGCTGGATAAACCTATAATAGGAAACTAGAATCTTGTTAATTGCTCCTCCCTCCTCCTATCCCCGCCCTAGCTCGTATCACAGGAGAACAATCCTGAAAACCCAGTATAACTAGAGCAAACCCCTGATTGTGTGCTACAGGGACGACGCTCCAGTTACTTCCTCTCTCCTTCCGCTGAGTCTAGGCGTAATTCGGACACAAAAAAAAAAAAAAAAAACAAAAACAAAAAAACAAAAAAACAAAAAACAAAAAAAAAAAACAAAAAAAAAAAAAAAAAAAAAAAAAAAAAAAAAAAAAAGAATCAAAGGAAAGAGTAGAGTGCAATAGTATAGTCTTGCAAGCATGGCAATCGCATTAGCATGTCTGTTAGCTGGTATGTCGAAGGTACACACACTGGGTGAACTAGAAAAGGTCCGCGCCCCCGGGAACACCGACCTACTAAGTCCTGGAAGTGTCACCACGATTAATGATTGTTGCCCGTCTCACTGTTTTGATATCGCTGCTCTTGACTTCTCTGATCTTAGTTCCCGGTCATGCTTATTCTGGCACGACCGATGGTCTGTGAGTCCGACGATAGTGTCTCGTTCGATGAGGATAAGGGACACAGCTCAAAAGGCCTGGGGCACGGGCAGGTATGTGTTGACCCAACGCTTGCGGCCGTGACGGCGAGTGTGTTCGATGAGAACAAAGGTCGATCTCCGATGTGTACGACGGATGGACGGACGTACGATGACCCGATTCTGCAAACAGACGGCACCTGGGGGTGTGGATACGTACCTCTACCTGTTAGCTGTTCAGAAGTCACCGACCTACTAGGTCCTGGAAGTGTCACCACGATTAATGACTGTAGCCCGTCTCACTGTTTTGATATCGCTGCTCTTGACTTCTCTGGTCTTAGTTCCCGGTCATGCTACGATTGGGCCTCTATTCTGACACAACCGATGGTCTGTGAGTTTGACGATAGTGTCACGTTCGATGAGGATAAGGGACACAGCTCAAAAGGCCTGGGGCACGGGCAGGTATGTGTTGACCCAACGCTTGCGGCCGTGGCGGCGAGTGTGTTCGATGGGAACAAAGGTTGATCTCCGATGTGTACGACGGACGGACGGACGTACGATGACCCGATTCAGCAACCGTTCTCTGCTGTAACCGCTGCTCCTGGCATCCTGTGTACCCGTAAATCCGAAAAAGATTCGGACTTTACATGTGGGCAGGCAGGAATTGATACTTCTCCAGCTGCGGGGTCGTCGGCTACGGGAACCGATGAGCATATAAGTGAGGGGCCGAACGCGAGCTGCGTGTCGGAGAGAGACTACAAGAGTGAGTGTCCTCCTCCGTCGTCCGGCGGAGCCCCAGCGCTGACAGCCGTGGCGGTATGTGTGTTCAATGAGTGCAAGGGTCGATCTCCGAAGTGTACGACGGGCGGACGGACGGTTGGTGACCCGATTTTGCAGACAGGGTACGGTTCGGACGCGGAAAATTCTGGGAGGGACATGGCCACGACTGAGTACGATACGCACGAACACGCGGTTTGCGCCATCTTGAGCCGTCCTGAGGGAGCCAGCACGGCGGATAGTGTAGCAGTGCAGGCAAGTAGGGATCCGGCGAATGCAACCGAGTGGACATGCGCCAGCGATGAGCCGGCTGTGGGATCTGCAACAACCAAGGCGACGGAGTGTGGTAGTAACAGGAGCTCCGTAAGCACCGCCCATGCCACCGACGACCAGACCTGCCATGGTGCTAACTGGACCTATTCCTCACAGAACAAACTCACCTGCGAATGTCGGCCTCTGTCAATTGCCGATACGGCCGGAGTGGTGGAATCACACACTCTAGGAGAGCTGGATAAGGTCCGCGCTCCCGGGAGCACTTTGGCGATGGCTGTCGCGTTAGCACGGGTGCTTCTCTTCGTAGGAGCGAACATCTGTGCGAGGGGAGGGTACACTGTAGGATGTGAGGACGGGGTGACAATTGCTGGAGTTGCAGGAGGTGCGACTATGTATACGCGTGACGAGGTCGTCGGTGAAGCCACAGAAGCCGCTGGAGAGGGGGATGGCGTTCCAAAGGGTGGTGGACTCTTGTCTACTCGTGAACACGACACAGCACGGGGAGGCTTGCTTCCTCCGTACGCCAAGCGGGTAACTGTCGGCGATTTGAGCTCTAACAGCTTACCCGCAAACCCGCAAACCCGCAAACCCGCAAACCCGCAAACCCGCAAACCCGCAAACCCGCAAACCCGCAAACCCGCAAACCCGCAAACCCGCAAACCCGCAAACCCGCAAACCCGCAAACCCGCAAACCCGCAAACCCGCAAACCCGCAAACCCGCAAACCCGCAAACCCGCAAACCCGCAAACCCGCAAACCCGCAAACCCGCAAACCCGCAAACCCGCAAACCCGCAAACCCGCAAACCCGCAAACCCGCAAACCCGCAAACCCGCAAACCCGCAAACCCGCAAACCCCGCAAACCCGCAAACCCGCAAACCCGCAAACCCGCAAACCCGCAAACCCGCAAACCCGCAAACCCGCAAACCCGCAAACCCGCAAACCCGCAAACCCGCAAACCCGCAAACCCGCAAACCCGCAAACCCGCAAACCCGCAAACCCGCAAACCCGCAAACCCGCAAACCCGCAAACCCGCAAACCCGCAAACCCGCAAACCCGCAAACCCGCAAACCCGCAAACCCGCAAACCCGCAAACCCGCAAACCCGCAAACCCGCAAACCCGCAAACCCGCAAACCCGCAAACCCGCAAACCCGCAAACCCGCAAACCCGCAAACCCGCAAACCCGCAAACCCGCAAACCCGCAAACCCGCAAACCCGCAAACCCGCAAACCCGCAAACCCGCAAACCCGCAAACCCGCAAACCCGCAAACCCGCAAACCCGCAAACCCGCAAACCCGCAAACCCGCAAACCCGCAAACCCGCAAACCCGCAAACCCGCAAACCCGCAAACCCGCAAACCCGCAAACCCGCAAACCCGCAAACCCGCAAACCCGCAAACCCGCAAACCCGCAAACCCGCAAACCCGCAAACCCGCAAACCCGCAAACCCGCAAACCCGCAAACCCGCAAACCCGCAAACCCGCAAACCCGCAAACCCGCAAACCCGCAAACCCGCAAACCCGCAAACCCGCAAACCCGCAAACCCGCAAACCCGCAAACCCGCAAACCCGCAAACCCGCAAACCCGCAAACCCGCAAACCCGCAAACCCGCAAACCCGCAAACCCGCAAACCCGCAAACCCGCAAACCCGCAAACCCGCAAACCCGCAAACCCGCAAACCCGCAAACCCGCAAACCCGCAAACCCGCAAACCCGCAAACCCGCAAACCCGCAAACCCGCAAACCCGCAAACCCGCAAACCCGCAAACCCGCAAACCCGCAAACCCGCAAACCCGCAAACCCGCAAACCCGCAAACCCGCAAACCCGCAAACCCGCAAACCCGCAAACCCGCAAACCCGCAAACCCGCAAACCCGCAAACCCGCAAACCCGCAAACCCGCAAACCCGCAAACCCGCAAACCCGCAAACCCGCAAACCCGCAAACCCGCAAACCCGCAAACCCGCAAACCCGCAAACCCGCAAACCCGCAAACCCGCAAACCCGCAAACCCGCAAACCCGCAAACCCGCAAACCCGCAAACCCGCAAACCCGCAAACCCGCAAACCCGCAAACCCGCAAACCCGCAAACCCGCAAACCCGCAAACCCGCAAACCCGCAAACCCGCAAACCCGCAAACCCGCAAACCCGCAAACCCGCAAACCCGCAAACCCGCAAACCCGCAAACCCGCAAACCCGCAAACCCGCAAACCCGCAAACCCGCAAACCCGCAAACCCGCAAACCCGCAAACCCGCAAACCCGCAAACCCGCAAACCCGCAAACCCGCAAACCCGCAAACCCGCAAACCCGCAAACCCGCAAACCCGCAAACCCGCAAACCCGCAAACCCGCAAACCCGCAAACCCGCAAACCCGCAAACCCGCAAACCCGCAAACCCGCAAACCCGCAAACCCGCAAACCCGCAAACCCGCAAACCCGCAAACCCGCAAACCCGCAAACCCGCAAACCCGCAAACCCGCAAACCCGCAAACCCGCAAACCCGCAAACCCGCAAACCCGCAAACCCGCAAACCCGCAAACCCGCAAACCCGCAAACCCGCAAACCCGCAAACCCGCAAACCCGCAAACCCGCAAACCCGCAAACCCGCAAACCCGCAAACCCGCAAACCCGCAAACCCGCAAACCCGCAAACCCGCAAACCCGCAAACCCGCAAACCCGCAAACCCGCAAACCCGCAAACCCGCAAACCCGCAAACCCGCAAACCCGCAAACCCGCAAACCCGCAAACCCGCAAACCCGCAAACCCGCAAACCCGCAAACCCGCAAACCCGCAAACCCGCAAACCCGCAAACCCGCAAACCCGCAAACCCGCAAACCCGCAAACCCGCAAACCCGCAAACCCGCAAACCCGCAAACCCGCAAACCCGCAAACCCGCAAACCCGCAAACCCGCAAACCCGCAAACCCGCAAACCCGCAAACCCGCAAACCCGCAAACCCGCAAACCCGCAAACCCGCAAACCCGCAAACCCGCAAACCCGCAAACCCGCAAACCCGCAAACCCGCAAACCCGCAAACCCGCAAACCCGCAAACCCGCAAACCCGCAAACCCGCAAACCCGCAAACCCGCAAACCCGCAAACCCGCAAACCCGCAAACCCGCAAACCCGCAAACCCGCAAACCCGCAAACCCGCAAACCCGCAAACCCGCAAACCCGCAAACCCGCAAACCCGCAAACCCGCAAACCCGCAAACCCGCAAACCCGCAAACCCGCAAACCCGCAAACCCGCAAACCCGCAAACCCGCAAACCCGCAAACCCGCAAACCCGCAAACCCGCAAACCCGCAAACCCGCAAACCCGCAAACCCGCAAACCCGCAAACCCGCAAACCCGCAAACCCGCAAACCCGCAAACCCGCAAACCCGCAAACCCGCAAACCCGCAAACCCGCAAACCCGCAAACCCGCAAACCCGCAAACCCGCAAACCCGCAAACCCGCAAACCCGCAAACCCGCAAACCCGCAAACCCGCAAACCCGCAAACCCGCAAACCCGCAAACCCGCAAACCCGCAAACCCGCAAACCCGCAAACCCGCAAACCCGCAAACCCGCAAACCCGCAAACCCGCAAACCCGCAAACCCGCAAACCCGCAAACCCGCAAACCCGCAAACCCGCAAACCCGCAAACCCGCAAACCCGCAAACCCGCAAACCCGCAAACCCGCAAACCCGCAAACCCGCAAACCCGCAAACCCGCAAACCCGCAAACCCGCAAACCCGCAAACCCGCAAACCCGCAAACCCGCAAACCCGCAAACCCGCAAACCCGCAAACCCGCAAACCCGCAAACCCGCAAACCCGCAAACCCGCAAACCCGCAAACCCGCAAACCCGCAAACCCGCAAACCCGCAAACCCGCAAACCCGCAAACCCGCAAACCCGCAAACCCGCAAACCCGCAAACCCGCAAACCCGCAAACCCGCAAACCCGCAAACCCGCAAACCCGCAAACCCGCAAACCCGCAAACCCGCAAACCCGCAAACCCGCAAACCCGCAAACCCGCAAACCCGCAAACCCGCAAACCCGCAAACCCGCAAACCCGCAAACCCGCAAACCCGCAAACCCGCAAACCCGCAAACCCGCAAACCCGCAAACCCGCAAACCCGCAAACCCGCAAACCCGCAAACCCGCAAACCCGCAAACCCGCAAACCCGCAAACCCGCAAACCCGCAAACCCGCAAACCCGCAAACCCGCAAACCCGCAAACCCGCAAACCCGCAAACCCGCAAACCCGCAAACCCGCAAACCCGCAAACCCGCAAACCCGCAAACCCGCAAACCCGCAAACCCGCAAACCCGCAAACCCGCAAACCCGCAAACCCGCAAACCCGCAAACCCGCAAACCCGCAAACCCGCAAACCCGCAAACCCGCAAACCCGCAAACCCGCAAACCCGCAAACCCGCAAACCCGCAAACCCGCAAACCCGCAAACCCGCAAACCCGCAAACCCGCAAACCCGCAAACCCGCAAACCCGCAAACCCGCAAACCCGCAAACCCGCAAACCCGCAAACCCGCAAACCCGCAAACCCGCAAACCCGCAAACCCGCAAACCCGCAAACCCGCAAACCCGCAAACCCGCAAACCCGCAAACCCGCAAACCCGCAAACCCGCAAACCCGCAAACCCGCAAACCCGCAAACCCGCAAACCCGCAAACCCGCAAACCCGCAAACCCGCAAACCCGCAAACCCGCAAACCCGCAAACCCGCAAACCCGCAAACCCGCAAACCCGCAAACCCGCAAACCCGCAAACCCGCAAACCCGCAAACCCGCAAACCCGCAAACCCGCAAACCCGCAAACCCGCAAACCCGCAAACCCGCAAACCCGCAAACCCGCAAACCCGCAAACCCGCAAACCCGCAAACCCGCAAACCCGCAAACCCGCAAACCCGCAAACCCGCAAACCCGCAAACCCGCAAACCCGCAAACCCGCAAACCCGCAAACCCGCAAACCCGCAAACCCGCAAACCCGCAAACCCGCAAACCCGCAAACCCGCAAACCCGCAAACCCGCAAACCCGCAAACCCGCAAACCCGCAAACCCGCAAACCCGCAAACCCGCAAACCCGCAAACCCTCAAACCCGCAAACCCGCAAACCCGCAAACCCGCAAACCCGCAAACCCGC